>JAJAGP010000383.1:256335-446179 GCA_025084515.1 Ancistrus triradiatus
CTGGGTTCTCTTTATGTACTTTTAGGACTTATGTGAAAATCTGATGATGTTTTAGGTCATATTTATGCAGAAACATTTTAAAGGGTTCACAAACTTTCAAGCACCACTGTATGATGCGGATCAAACTGCTGAATTTGTCCCAGCTTGTTGGAGAAAATGAACAGGATATACAAATACTCCCCGATTTACGATGGGGATACGTCGTAAGTTGAATTTATCGTAAACAGAGGAATTATGTAATATATACTGTGTATAACATAGCGGGACCTTACTTAAGCAAGCTTAAAAAACTTACCTTAACCTACAGATGGGCAAAGTAATTAACATAAACTTTTTTTTAGAATAAAGTGTTGAATATCTCATGTAGTTTCTTGAATAATGTATGGAAAGTGAAAAACAAAATGATTATTGTCACAACGACTTTTCTCACTACATTTCCCAGCGCATTTCACTCCCGCCACATCACTCCCTACGTTGCAACTGCCTCATTTATCATGGGAGAGGGCAGAAGAATATTATACTGTGTATTTCTTGCCTCGAGAAAAATTGAAATGAAAAATTCGGAGTACGGTTTCTGTTGAATGTGTGTTTGTGTATTATCAGATTTCCATCGTAAAGGCAAAAAAATTGGAAACCGAACCACTGTAAAATGGGGAGTATCAATATGTCTTTATTGAGTAAAGGACAAGCAGATCATAGGTTTCATAATGTACATAGTGTGTGTGTGTGTGTGTGTGTGTGTGTGTGTTGGGGGGGTCGATCCTTAGATGCATTGTGGTGTAGATGTGGAGGATTCGTCATCAATTCACAAATGTCAATGTTTTTTTTTTGTTTTTATGTCAATGAGAAGTGCAGGGCCGTCTGGACAGTCTGTGGTGTGGACATAGACTCAAAAGAGATGAATAAGCACTGTCTAAACTTCTTCTGATCTCAGAAAGAGCAAAGCGATTTACAAACTGTCAGAACTTATATTGCCTGGGATTTGTCTCGGTTTTCAGTCACTCTGAGAACCAGTTCTTTTGGGTTGTGCTTCACATTTTGGAGCCGAGATACAGCATCTGGTCTCGAAGATATTTCATGCTAACCATGCACTAGAATACTTTGAAAAAACTTGACTTTTAATTGACTAAAGTTTGACACCCTCTCATATCTAAAGACAAGTCACAGAGTTTTTAGTCTCAGACTATGATTTTGGAAAGACTGGAGATCTGGGATGGTGACTGTTTGTTAGACTGCAACTACATTCATTTAGAGATTATTTCAGATCTTTTCAAAACACACACCTAATAATAATAATAATAATAATAATAATAATAATAATAACCCAACTCTAGCAAGACTCTCATGATTTTGTTCTGACATTGGAAATTTGTCTACGACAGTGAAATTGCTTGAAAAGTCAGCATTACGTTAGCATTACTGACACAGTGATCCCCACAATCTACAATGAGGCCATGGAATCACCTGAGAGAAAAAAGTAACATTTATAGAAAAAAAAGATGCACCAAGATGCATCGATAATCAGCTAGTAATCGTATCTCAGAATTGTAATCAAATCAGATTGTGAGGTGCCTAGCGATTCCCACTCAAAACACACAAAGTATTACCCTGGAAGTAACGTGTCAGCACTTGTTAGCTTTTTCTGTGCACAACAGGCTGCATAAGTGACATCAGTCAAATGTACTTACTGTTTGTACAGATTGTATTATTATGCATTATTTCATGTATAACTTTTCTTTAGAGTCATTTTATTTTAGTGACTAGTTTAATGATCAGTGACTAGTATTGTGATTTAAAACATGCATTTTCATGTTTAAGATTTAACAAATGCAAATCCTTCAAATTATGTTGATTTACCATGGTTGTCAATGGTGTTATTCATATACAGTTTATGTGTTTTTACTTGGATAGCCTTCTTGTGTCGTGCTGCTACAGAATAGTTCAGGTTTAATATGCTTTTTTTGTTGTAGTTGACAGAACTCACTGAGGCTGAAGAGGAGCGTAGGCCGAGTCAGACAGATGGCATGAGTGATGGAGGTGGGTTCACTTAGTCCAAACTCATGCTATTCACAATTGCTACGTATGTTCTGGGTTCTAGACTAATTTTTACCACTGGACGTGCTTACTTTCTCAGTTGGTTGTGTCACCTTCTGATTTGGTGGGACCCATTTTTTTTATATTAATCAATGAGCATGCAAGTTGAGGAATCATTTTCTTAATGTGTTGTTGTACCTCAACCACAGCAGGAATCTATGGTAAGCTTTTTACCACGGAGCACTGGTGCTCCTTATTTGGAATTAACAGCGGCACATAAAAAATCCACAAGCACAAACTTTTGAAATGTCGTCTTTTACTTTATTCCTCCAGATTAAGCATGAATAAAGATTTTGTTTAGAAAAGCACATGACCAGAAAAACTGTTTCTTCTCACAAGTAACAAGTAGTTTTAATGAATAGCAGAGGTAAATTGAGGGAAAATGTTTCTGAACCTTTCTTACTGAATTAAACAAATAAAAATAAAACACACAATTGTTTAAACATAACATTTTATACATTATAAAAGGCAATTTCTAAAAATTGAATTGCAGGATTATGTGGAAGACTTAAAAATAAAATAAAAGACTGAATTACATTGCACATGTTGATCAATGTCCAGTTACCAGCTTTATGTGCTAAACCACAGATCTAATACAGAATGGCTTACAATTTGCCTCATGTTAGTCCTAATATTAGCTTTTGTCTACATTTGATCTATTGTTCTTGTCATATCTCATCAGATATTTGAGTGTGATACAATGTTCTTCCAAAAAGAAGCCTTAAGCCAAGATTCAAACTTTGATAAAACAGCAAAATCTAAAATCCAGACCTGTAAAATTTGCTAACGTTTGTGTAGTACATGTAGGAAGTAGGATGTACATGTATACACTGGGCATGTGCAGAGGATATGAACAATCAGTGATGCTATCTGCAACCAGGTAGACGGTCTCATTAACCAGTCTTACAATCAGAATCATTTATTCGCCATGTACAAGAAGTACAAGTTCAATTTCTCTTGGTGAATGTGTCAACCTAGGGTTCCATTTTCGGTTTAGTAAGTTCTTCTTAAGGATTGCTCCACATAAGAAGTTGGCAGCAAGGACACTCACCAGGTATTGAGAAAGACCCGATGAGCACTCGGCAACAATGCTTACGCATTCGGGTTAAAATTGATCGCTCAAGTGAGGTACAAACATAAATGGAACCTCATGCATAGCAGAAATGTGACCATGTGGAATTCCAGATAATTTTTCAAAAAATTATCGCATTTGTGACCATTTTGGACGCAGTCCCCCTCATTTGTATGGATTCTGAAGTGCGTACGCACAAAAGAAGGAAATGGCGAGTGCACAAAAAAGTCATATTAATAAAACCTTGCGGAACCACTCCTGAAAACCTCTTTGTAAATCACGATTGTCCAGCCTCATGTTCCACCTCCTTACCACCCATATATCCATATATGGTCCATGCAAATTACCTCATGAGTTCTTAAATAGAGAGTGTCCCATTCGTTGCTGATCGGGATAGTGGTGACTGTGGAGGATCGAAAGGCAAAAAAGAGAAAATTTCTAGAATGCAAGGTGGAAGTTCTTGTTTTGGAGAAAAATGTGTTTTTCGGTGGCCTCAGAAGTGCCAACATGCAGCTGCAGCATTCAGCTGTGTTAGTTCCAGAAGCCCCACTGTTTTCAAAAGTTAAAATTAGTGGTCAGATCTAAAACGCCAGTGGACGGAAACACAGGCAGAGTCTAACTGTAACTGGTGGAGTAAAGCCTTCACCTCACTTTGTGAGACTTCAATAAATGGGGAACTCCTCTTAAGTGTTGTGGTGAGTGAAAAAGAGGGAAATATTAATTTCTATTCTGATTGTTCAAAATAGTGCATCAGTCTTGTTGTTTGCTGTAAGCCAACTAAAAGTTTGACAATTAGCAATAACAATTAGCAACGAGTCATCAGCAGAGTGAGCAGGGTCAAGAAGAGTGAATCTACAATAGGTAAGCAGGTTGGTGTGAATAAATCAACTGTGGGAGCAATTGTAAGACACACAAGACCATTGATAATCTCCCCTGATCTGGGGCTCCACGCAAGATCTCATCCCATGGGGTCAAAATGATCATGAGAACGGTGAGCAAAAGTCCCAGAACTACATGGAGGGACCTGATGAATGACCTGCACAGAGCTGGGACCAAAGTAACAAGGCTACCATCAGTAACACACTACGCCGAGAGGGACTCAGATCCTGCAGTGCCAGGGGTGCCCCCCTGCTTAAGCCAGTACATGTCCAGGCCCGTCTGAAGTTTGACAGAGAGCATATGGATGATCCAGAAGAGGATTGGGAGAATATCATGTGGTCAGATGAAACCAAAATAGAACTTTTTGGTAAAAAAACTCAATTGGAGGAAAAAGGATGCTGAGTTGCATCCCAAGAACACCATACCTACTGTGAAGCATGGGGATGGAAACATCATGCTTTGGGCTGTTTTTCTGCAGAGGGGACAGGACGACTGATCCGTGTTAAGGGAAGAATGAACGGACAAACCACAGCTGACAATCTGCCCGAAAAGCCCTGCTCCCACTAAAGCAAAAGGAGCCAGTGGGGGAGCCAGCACACCAATCCTAATGGGAAAGTGATGGAAGGGTTTATCAACAATAACAGTCTTTGCCTTCTTAATAACCCAGGAAGCAGCTACCTACACCCAAGATATGGCGCACACAAAACAATTGACCTAATTATCTGCAAACCTGAACTACTACTGGAATGCTCATGGAAGGTCTGGGGCGATTTGTGTGGGAGTGATCATTTTACAGTTGTATCTCACCTGAAAGACCAGTAGTACAGCAAAAGATGCAAAGATGGCAGCTGGGAAGGGCCAACTGGCATGCTTTCCAGACTCGTTGCTGGGAAAGTCTATGTGTGGTGCCGTATTAATGGAGTTGTATTGTACAGGTGCTCCCTGATTTACGATGGGGATATGTTCTGACAAATCCAAACGGGGTATGAACTGAGGAGTTTAACTAGTGTTTGGTATATCATAACGGAGACGAGGCTGAAGTTGGCTTCTTATTCACATTTTTTTGGTCCACCTTAAATGACTGCAGTTACATTATGATGACTGTAGATGGAGATTCAGTAAGTAAGTAATTATAAGTAAGTTTATGAAGAAGGGAATTTAGCCGAATGGTTCACCAGTACCTTGAAATCTGTAGCAGAGGAAACCATTTCCCAAGTCCTCCCAAACGGCGCGCCAAAGAAATAACCCCTGGTTTAATGAGGAGTCCAAGAAGGCGATTAGGGCTCACAAGCGGGCTGAAAGGGTTTTTTTGTAAGCATCCAACGGCTGTAAACCTGAACAACCTTAAGGCAAGCAGAGCCCAAGCATGGAAGACAATAAACTCCATCAAGATGGAAAGTTGGAAAGAGTTTGTCACCAAAATAACATTCAAACACCCCAATAAAAAAAGTTTGGAATCTAATCCGCAGGATGAAAGGCAAAGTGGTCAATCCACTTCATTCCAATATGTTAAACAAGGGGACAGGCTGGCTACCTGCGAGGAAGATATTGCCTACCGACTTGCAGAAACTTCCTAAAGAAATTCGGTGGTCCACAATTCTCCACAAGAATTCCAAAATATGAGGAAGAGGCAAGAAAAGAAAGAACTCAAATTCCAAACGGATGATTCAGAACCATACAACCATTTCTTCTCATTAGTTGATCTCCAAAAATCCCTGAGTAAGTCATAGGATACAGCGACCGGACCAGAAGAAATACATTACATTTCTCAAGCACCTGCCTATGGGCTCCTTGTTCTTACTCCTAGATATCTTCAACCAGATATTGGAGTCAATAAAGGTCACCATCCCCTTGAAGGAAGAAACCATCATCCCCATACCAAAGTCAGGGGAAGATCACCGCGACCCAACAAACTATAGATCCATCGCTCTTGCAAAACGCTAGGAAGGATGGTCAATAATATCACATCATTTGGTATCTAGAGACCAACATGCTGATCACAGAGACCCAGAATGGGTTCCGTAAGGGTAGAAGCACTACTGACAACCTGATCCGACTGGAATCATTCATTAGGAGTGCCTTCATTAGAAAAGAACATGCCATTGCAGTCTTTTTTGATCTTGAAAAAACATTTGGTACTCTGTGGTACTGAGGGACTTGCGTCAGATGAGCTTCAGAGGATCGCCTCCCAATGTTCATAACCAACTTCTTAACTGAAAGGCACTTCAAAGATCAAGGTCAACAAAAACATCCATCCAGGAGATGGGGGTCCCACAAGGAAGTATCAGTATCAGTAACACTTTTCAGCATAAAGATCAAGTGTTGCATGTGTAATTCCACCTGGCATCTTCTGCAGCTTATACGTGGATGACCTATACATTGGCTATTGGGGGGGAAAACCTTGGGCATCATTTACATTTACAGCATTTAGCAGATGCCCTTATCCAGAGCGACTTACAATTGGTACAGTCTTACAATCCAAGCAATTGGGGGTTAAGGGTCTTGCTCAAGGACCCAACTGTGGCAGCTTGGCAGAGGTGGGATTTGAACCCTGGACCTTCTGGTCCAAAGACCAGTACTTTAACCGCTAGGCCACCACAGTCCCAGCATCATAGAACGACAACTGCAGATGAACATAAATAAGATTCAAAGATGGTCACTAACAAACGGTTTCAGATTCTCCAAATCAAAAACATTACGTACACACTTTTGTCAGCTACATTCCCTACATCCAGAATCAGAGCTTTACCTGTACAATGACCCCATCAAGGTGACCAAAGAGATAAAGTACCTAATTGTCATCCTACATACATTACATACATTACATTCCTCATCTACACACTGAAAACCAATTGCCTCAAGATATTGGACATAATAAAGGTCCTAGCCAATACCAAATGGGTAACAGATCACCAATCCCTTATGCACTTATACAGAGCATTAGTTAGATCCCGGTTGGATTATAGGAGCATCTTATATGGAGAGACTAGGAAATCCTATCTTTGGACACTTGATACCATACACCATCAAGGTATTTTACTCTCCCTAGGAGTATTCAGATCCTCCCCAGCCCAATGCCTGTATGTGGAAGAAAACGAGCCTTTGCTTGAGAACAGAAGGTTGAAACGGAGACTACAGTATGCAATAAAACTCAAAGCCAACTGTGAAAACCACTTTGGTTTACGCTTCACAGCCCCATTTATACAGATGGATCAAAACGTGACAACCAAGTATCAAGTCAAGTCAGATTTATTTATATAGCGCTTTTTACAATGGAGCATTGTCTCAAAGCAACTTTACAAGTTTAGATTATCTCCTAATAACTACGTCCAATCCCAAATTGAGCGAGCCTAGGGCGACAGTGGCAAGGAAAAACTCCCTAGTTCTAGGAAGAAACCTTGGGAGGACCAAGACTCAAAAAGGGACCCAACCTCCTTGGGCGGCATAGATGATAAATCTAAGAGCGAACTATATCATGGATTCAAAGTTCGAATAGAAGGTGAAGTATGCACATCGACATTAAGTGGCCGGGGGATGATTATAAATCTAAGAGCGAATAAAGTCCTGGAGGTCAAAGTTCGAGATAGAAAAGGTGAAGTAATTCACATCGACATTAACGTGGCCCGGGTATGATAATAAATCTAATGAGCGAAACTAAAAGCTCATGGAGTCATGGTCAATAAAATGGTGAATTAATGCACAGTGTAGCCTTCATCAGATGTACATCATGTGTGGGGCCGGAACTGCCGGAACACAGCTCGATAGAAACAGAAAATTTAAATTAGTTAGTGATTAAGCACAGTGTCTATTAACATCACTGATGCCATGTCAATCCCTGAATGCCAAGTGTAGCATGAGACCCCCGGCAGCATTAGCTATAGCAGCATAGCTAGAAAAACTAGAAAGAGGAGAACTGGAAGGAAACACCGCCCAGAGGGATCACATGAGACCTTGGCAACCCCACGATCGGCAGAAGACCAGCAACCCACCCAACTTCTCTTGATCACCATAAGACTCTTTTATGACTATGCCCCCATCTCTGCCCTTATTCTAAGGCAAGTTCATGAGTCAAGAATCACGAGGACCCAAGCCTATTCATCCAGACCGCCCACACCTACACTCTTCCCGCAAGCGACAAAGGTCAGCAGGCCAGACATGACTTCGACTCCGGCCCTCATCAACCCAAACATGCAACCTGGTCTAGATCTAGTCAAAAGCCTGTGTAATAATATGCTTTTAGCCTAGACTTAAAATTTTGAAGAGTGTCTGAGTCTCGGACGAAAGTGGGAAGTTTATTCCATAGTTGGGGGGCCATGTATGAGAAAGCCTTTCCCCCTGCTGTGACTTTTTTAATTCTAGGAACTAAAAGAAGCCCTGCACCCTGCGAACGAAGTAGACGAGTTGGATTGTAAAACTCTAAGAGTTCACTCAGATGATGTGGGGCCAGGCCATGTAGAGCTTTATAAGTTATACGAAGTATTTTGTAATCAATGCGGAATTTGATTGGTAACCAGTGTAGTGATGATAGAACAGGAGTGACATGATCAAATTTTCTAATTCAAGTTAGCACTCGGGCAGCTGCATTCTGAACTAACTGAAGTTTATTTATAGATTTACTAGAGCATCCAGTAAATAAGGTGTTACAGTAATCCAACCTTGAGGTTATAAATGCATGAACAAGTTTCTCTGCATCATTAAAAGAGAGGATATTTCTAAGTTTAGCGATATTACGTAATTGAAAGAAAACAATTCAAGTGATGCTGCTAATGTGCACATCAAAGGAGAGATCTGAATCAAATGTAACCCCTAAGTTTTTTACAGACGGACTGGGCAGTACTGGACCGCCATCTAGGTTTAGGATAGATGTAGCCAACAAGTCTCTCACAGCCTTGGGTCCCACTAATAGAACCTCAGTTTTATCTGAGTTAAGTAAGAGAAAATTAAATAACATCCAATCTTTTATTTCCTTTACACAGTCCTCAATTTTGTTGATTGTAAGGCTGTCATTAGGTTTAGCTGATATGTACAACTGTGTATCATCTGCATAGCAGTGGAAACTAATGCCATGTTTACGAATAACTGAGCCTAGTGGCAGCATGTACAGAGAGAATAAAAGCGGGCCAAGCACTGACCCCTGAGCATGCCATACTTCACTTTTGAGGGCTTAGACCTTAGATTATTCATATGAACAAACTTTAAACCAAGAAAGTGCTGATCCCTTAATACCTACAATATATTCTAGTCTGTTTAGTAAAACATCATGATCTATAGTGTCAAATGCTGCACTTAAATCTGACAGAACAAGAAAAGAAACACATCCCTTATCTGAGGACATTAACAAGTCATTTAGTACCCTAATTAATGCTGTTTCAGTACTATGATGGGGCCTGAAACCAGACTGAAATGTTTCAAAAATTTCATTCCTTTGGAGGTAAATGCAGAGCTGCTGATAGATGGCTTTTTCTAAGATTTTGGACAGAAATGGTAGATTTGAAATTGGTCTATACTTAGATATCACACAAGGGTCAAGATTGGCTTTTTAATCAGTGGTTTGATAACAGCAGACTTAAAGGATTTGGGCACATAACCAAAGGTAAGGGATGAATTTAAAATAACTAACACTGGCTCTATAACACTAGGTAATACTTGTTTGAGTAAACGTGCAGGAATTGGATCTAATAAACATGTTGATGGCTTAGACGAGCTGATCAGTGCGGATAGTTCAGTATTAGTAATTGGGGTAAAATATTTTAATCTTGATTTACAGCTCATTAAACAGATGTCTTAACTAGTGCTGCATCTGGAAGGTGGCTGAATAGTTTGGTGATGCGATGAGCAGTGAGTTTTATGCCTAATGTTTTCTATCTTATCATTAAAGAAAGTCATGAAGTCATTACTGTTAAAATTACACAGAACGGGAGAGTCACTTTCTGTCGGGTTTTTTGTTAATTTGGAGACTGTATTAAAGAGAAATCTTGGATTATTCTTATTTTTCTCTATGATTGAAGAGAAGTATGCAGCTTTAGCTTTAGTGAGGGCATGCTTATACTCTGCCATGCTGTCCCTCCAAGCAATCTTAAACACCTCCAATTTACTATGTCTCTACTTGCGCTCTAGGTGCCGTGTTCTTTGCTTTAAGGTACGGGTGTTGTCATTTTACCATGGTGCTAGCCTTTTTTCCCTAATGTGTTTGACCCTAGCAGGAGCAATCGTGTCCAGGGTTGAGGGAAGCACACATTCTAATTGGTCATTTACACACTCAAGATGATTGATCTCTGTAGGTGTATTAAATTTCAAGTCTGGTAGGTTTTTAATAAACACAGCTGGAGTAGCAGATGTGATAGTGCGCTTGGTGTGATAACGAGGCAGAAGGATTTTATTTATTAGAGATAGCTCAAATACTAAAAGATAGTGATCTGAAATCAAATCACTTTGCGTGAAAACATCAAGGTTATCATTTTGATATCAAATGTTAATATTAGATCTAAAGTATGATTACAGCGGTGGGTTGGTCCCATCACATTCTGAGTGATACCCATGGATTCTAAGATGGACTCGAAAGCAATTATAAGTGGATCCTGCTCATTGTCAAAGTGAATATTGAAATCACCTACAATTAAAGCCTTATCTGTTGACAGTAGTAAGCAGGAAAGAAAGTTAGCAAATTCCTGAAGAAATTCTGAATAGGGACCAGGAGGGAGGTAAATAGTGATAAGCTGAAAAGAGTGTGGTTTTGATTCCATAACGATGGATCAGTCACTTTAAGAATCAGTATTTTAAAAGAATTAGCCTTGTAATGGGATTTAGCTGCTAACTCTTTGTCAAAAATGCCTCCCCCTCGACCATTAGGACGAGGGTGACTAGCATGACTGTATCCAGGAGGTGAGGCTTCATTTAAGGCTAAATATTCATCAGGTCTAATCCAAGTTTCAGTGAGACAGAGAGCGTGTAAGTGTTTATCAGTGATCATTTCATTTACAATCACTGCTTTGTTTGTAAGTGATCTAATGTTAAGTAATCCTAGCTTTAGTCTAATGTTGTTATTTCTTTGGCAGCTATCTGTGTTTATACTAATGAGGTTATTAAAACAGACTTTTTGAGAGCGTTTACGTTTAGGGCAGATGTGGCTAACAGACACAGTTTCAATAATGTGAGTTCTGGGTGACGGTGCATGGCTACCAACAAACAGTTGGTTAAGCCGGTCTGTCTGCTGCCTGACCCCTGCTCTGGATAGTCAGCCCCTAACCAATCGGGCCATAAGACTATGGGCAATGTTGCAGGAGATGAGAGCAGCACCCTCCTGAGTGGGATGGACACCGTCCCATCCTAAAAGGCCAGGCTTACCCTCAAAGGCTGTCCAGTTGTCTATATAGCCCACATTGTTTTCATAGCACCACTTGGACAGCCAACAGTTCAGCGACCATAACCTGCTGTAGGCTTTGTCACTTCGCCGCATTGGGATGGGGCCAGAGCACACTACAGCATCGGACATCGCCTTCGCAAATCTAACCACCTCTACAAAATTAGCCTTAGTAACCTCTAACTGACGAAGGCGTATATCATTAGCCCCTACATGAATAACTATCCTAGAGAATCTGCGGCTCTCGAGTTCACTAAGACTCGTTACAATGTCCGGCACCCTGGCTCCGGGGATACAGAGAACTCTAGCTGCTGGTGTCCCTAAAGGGGTAGCAAGTTTCACGTGTCATAAAATAGAGTCACCTATGACCAGAGCTCTTTCAACAGGCTGCTCAGTGGGTGTTTCACTGAGGAGGGCAAACCTGTTGGACATGTGAACAGGTAAAGAGTGGTGCTCTTGTGGACTAGCCTTACGACTACATCGCCGAACCGTCACCCACTTGCCCTGCTGCGAGGACTCTCCCGGGGCTCTAACTTCACCTGTGGCATCCAGATCTGCTAAGCTAGGAGCTGAGCTAGCTAGCTGAGCTAGCCTTTTCTAATGTCTGAATGCGCGTCTCTAAAACTACAATCTTCTCCGTCAGACTGGCTACAAGCCTACACCTATCACAAGTAAAATTTACACTAATGACGGAGGAAGAATAGCTAAACATGCGACACTCGCCACAGGGAACAAGCACAGCAGAAGCCATGTTAGTACAATTAATTAAAGGTACTTAGCTTCGGGTGGTGTTGTGGGGTGCCGAGTGAAGATCTGGTTCAGCTGCAGCCGATGGTCCAATGCAATGCTCGATTAAAGCGTTAATACAAGTTAAGTCACACAAAACGTCACTAAAAAACTAAGTCTCAGAAAGAAAGTGGGGAAAAGACTTTCAAAAAGTTATCAAACCACACTACTGCGACGAAGACCACTCTGGTTTTAGGCTAATGGCTAACTACTACCCCGCAAACACAAAGCCGGTATGCCTGTAAAGTTACTAAATAACGATTAAGCGGTCCAAAAAAAATATATTATATATATAATCCCCTGTACGAGAATAAAAGATAAGATTTTTTGTAACAACCTACTATATATAACATTATAGATGGATACAGATGCGGGAAATTAAAAATATCAAGGTAAATATCTCCTAGCAGCTACGACACCGCGTCCTCTGTGCAACCGCGGATCAGTCTGGGTTGCCAGATCCTCGCAATCCTCGCGTCAGTTCTCTCAGCGTTCTCTCAGCGTTCTCTCAGCGTTCTCTCAGCGTTCTCTCAGCGTTCTCTCAGCGTTCTCTCAGCGTTCTGAATCAATGTGTACTGAATTGTGACTCATGAATCGCACGTCAGCTGCAATGGTGGCTGGACAACAAACAAAAGGTGTGATTCTTCCAAAGTACAGCTCAGTATACTTGACTGAAGCTCAAGCTCTGATACTGGCCCTCAAATACACAGAATTGGAGAACTTACATAAAGTGCTTGTGTGCACTGACTCTAAATCCTGCCTGCAGATGTTAGCGTCCCTAGAAACTGACCATCCTATTATTACAAGCGTCCTGGAAATGACCCACCAACTGAAGAAACGAAAGTTTGAAAGTTTTGTCTTCTGTTGGGTACCAGGCCATTGTGGACTTCCAGGCAATGAAAAAGCTGACCATGCAGATGGAAAACAATAGGTACACCGACCACAAACTGCAATATTCCCCCAGATGATATTAAACCGGTAGTAGCCAAATACATAAAATGGGATAGAATGGGACTCAAACAGCACCAGCAAGCTCTAAGAAGCTGCTCCCTCTATTGGAAAAAGGATGACAACCTACCTCACAAATCGATGGGAACAGGTGGTGTACACCAGATGCCGCATTGGACACACCAGACTAACTCACTTGTACTTAGTAAAGGGTGTTGCTCCAATCTGTGCTACTTGTCAAGTTCACCTCTCGGTAAAGCATATAGTAAAACAGTACATTGCCTACAGGAAAGAGCGGCAACAGCTTTCTATAACCCCTACCATATGGGATATTTTTAATACCACCACAGCAAAGAGACTGCTCAATTTCTTGGCAATAACAGACCTGAAAAAACACATGTAATTTCACGCTCGACAGTTGGAACCTGCCTACATAATGTCCTATACCCTGCTCTACCGCTAACAAACTGTTCTCCATAACCGTTCCTGCTGTGAAGATGGCCCAAGGGCAGTTGCGGCATTAAACATCCAATACCTACCTACCTACCTACCTACCTCAATAAATATATGACCAAGTTCAATAGTCTCATTTGTTTTAGGACTTGTGTGAAAATCTGATGATGTTTTAGGTCATATTTATGCAGAAATATAGAAAATTCTAAAGGGTTCACAAACTGTCAAGCACCACTGTATGCCACTGCTTCACAGTTCCACGCGCATTCAGCGTAGATTGCGTTCTTACAGATGCTGGGTAACAAACGCAAATTAATACAATTACGACATTTAAAATGCTGACCTATGAGCTAAAAGGAATAAACAACATTAAATGAACTTTAGTCTAGTTATTCACAATCAATATATTACATCCTTATGCATTTGCATGTAGTTGTTTGGAGCAATTGTCAATACATAAAAGCAAGCTAATGAATGTAGCTTAATTTGGTATGAACTTCAGAATGCTGTGTGCATTTAGCTGCAATTCTTCATTTTACCACAGGGTTTTGCCAATTTCCGCTATCTCTTAAATGTTCTTACGGCTGTACACATTACATTTACAGCATTTAGCAGACACCCTTATCCAGAGCGACGTACAATTGACACAACCTTACAATCCAAGCCATTGTAGGTTAAGGGTCTTGCTCATGGACCCAACAGTGGCAGCTTGGCAGAGATGGGATTTGAACCCTGGACCTTCTGATCCATAGTCCAGTACCTTAACCGCTAGGCTACCACAGTCCACACGGGTCAAAGCTGGTGTAAATTTATGCCAATTTCTAAAGTATTTCTTTATAAATCCAGGTTTCTGCTGAGATGTTGCTTACGCACATTTCAGACCCATTTCTTTGGCCTAGGCATCATATATAAATAAGGCCCCAGGGGTTCAAGACATACAGTACCATGCACTGTATATCTTGGGCCACTGTTAGATTTGATATACCATTGTTTCAGCAATAATTATTTATTAGTTTCTTTGTTAGAATACAATCACAAAATGCAGGAAGTTTGTATGCAGTGTTAGTGGATAGTACGTTATGCGGCAGTGTTGTCATTACTTCCACATTTAGGTATAGTAAAGCCTTCTGTGAGTTGCGTAGTGTTCTACCGCATTCAGCCAACAAACAGTATTTTTAAATACTTCTAATTGTATTACAATTAAAATTATTTTTAATGTGTTGGATTTTAAATCTCACTTTTACCGGCAGCATTCTGGATTATGTCCCAAGCTTTCTCACACTCTAACTTGCCCCCAGCCTTTGCCTTTGATCCCAAAGTGAATCCACAGTCTTTCAGATTCAATTTTATTTATTTTTTGCCAAGATGTCAAGTCAAGTCAAGTCAGATTTATTTATATAGCGCTTTTTACAATGGAGCATTGTCTCAAAGCAACTTTACAGGTTTAGATTATCTCCTAATAACTACGTCCAATCTCAAATTGAGCAAGCCTAGGGCGACAGTGGCAAGGAAAAACTCCCTAGTTCTAGGAAGAAACCTTGGGAGGACCAGGACTCACAAAGGGACCCAACCTCCTTGGGCGGCATAGATGATAAATCTAAGAGCGAAACTAAAGTCATGGAGTCATGGTCGAATAAAAATGTGAATTATGCACAGTGGAGCTCCATCAGATGTACATCATGTGTAGGCCGGAACTGCCGGAACACAGCTCGGAGAGAAAACAGAAAATGTAATTAGTTATTGATTAAGAGCACAGTGTTTATTAACAATCACTGATGCCATGTCAATCACTGATGCCCAAGTGGTAGCATGAGACCCCGGGCAGCATTAGCTATAGCAAGCATAGCTAGAAAGCTAGAAAGAGGAGAACTGGTAGGAAACACAGCCAAGAGGGATCACATGAGACAGTGGCAACCCCACGAGCGGCAAGACAGACCCAGCAACCCAACCGTCTCTGATCACCATAAGACTCTTTGACTATGAACCCCTGCAGCTCTGCCCTTATTCTAGGCAAGGAATGCATGAGTCAGATCACGAGGACCGAAGCCCATTTCAGCCAGACCGCCCACTCGACACTCCCGGGGGCTAGCGGACAAGGCAGGCAGGCCAAGACATGGGACTCCAGACCTCCGGCCCCAGGCAACCTAAGCCCATGCAACCTGGTCTAAATCTAGTCAAAAGCCTGCGTAAAGAGGTATGTCTTTAGCCTAGACTTAAAACTTTGGAGGGTGTCTGAATTTCGAACGATAGTGGGAAGTTTATTCCATAGTTTGGGGGGCCATGTATGAGAAAGCCTTTTCCCCCTTGCTGTGACTTTTTTAATTCTAGGAACTAAAAGAAGTCCTGCACCCTGCGACGAAGTAGACCGAGTTGGATTGTAAAACTCTAAGAGGTCACTCAGATAATGTGGGGCCAGGCCATGTAGAGCTTTAATAAGTTATAAGAAAGTATTTTGTAATCAATGCGGAATTTGACTGGTAACCAGTGCAGTGATGATAGAACAGGAGTGATATGAGCAAATTTTCTAGTTCGAGTTAGCACTCGGGCAGCTGCATTCTGAACAACTGAGTTTATTTTATAGATTTACTAGAGCATCCAGTAAAGTAAGGCATTACAGTAATCCAACCTTGAGGTTTATAAACGCATGAACAAGTTTTTCCGCATCATTAAAAGAGAGGAAATTTTCTAAGTTTAGAGATATTACGTAATTGAAAGAAAGCAATTCGAGTGATGCTGCTAATGTGCGCATCAAAGGAGAGATCTGAATCAAAATGTACCCCTAATTTTTTTTTACAGACGGACTGGGCAATACTGGACAGCCATCTAGATTTAGGATAGATGTAGCTAACCTGTCTCTCACAGCCTTGGGTCCCCACTAATAGCACCTCAGTTTTATCTGAGTTAAGTAAGAGAAAATTAAATAACATCCAATCTTTTATTTCCTTTACACCACAGTCCTCGATTTTGTTGATTGTAAGGCTGTCATTAGTTTTTTGGCTGATATGTACAGCTGTGTATCATCTGCATAGCAGTGGAAATTAATGCCATGTTTTACGAATAACTGAGCCTAGTGGCAGCATGTACAGAGAGAATAAAAGCGGGACCAAGCACTGACCCTGATGCACGCCAATACTTCACTTTTGAGAGCTTAGATCTTAGATTATTTATATGAACAAAAACTGGTACCGGTCAGTTAATAGGATTTAAACCAAGAAAGTGCTGATCCCTTAATACCTACAGTATGTTCTAGTCTGTTTAGTAAAACATCATGATCTATAGTGTCAATGCTGCACTTAAATCTAACAGACACAGAAAAGAAACACATCCCTTATCTGAGACATTAACCAAGTCATTTAGTACCCTAATTAATGCTGTTTTCAGTACTATTGATGAGGCCTGAAGCCAGACTGAAATGTTTCATAAATTTCATTCCTTTGGAGTGACTACAGAGCGCTGATGCGACAGCTTTTTCTAAGATTTTGGACAGAAACGGTAAGATTTTTGAAATTGGTCTATAATTAGATATCACACAAGGGTCAAGATTGGCTTTTTTAATCAGTGGTTTGATAACGACAGACTTTAAAGGATTTGGGCACATAAACCTAAGGTAAGGGATGAATTTAAAATAACTAACACTGGCTCTCTATAAACACTAGGTAATACTTTGTTTGAGTAGACGTGTAGGAATTTGGATCTAACAAACATGTTGATGACTTAGACGAGCTGATCAGTGCGGATAGTTCAGTATTAGTAATGGGGTAAAAGATTCTAATCTTGATTTACGGCTAATTGAACAGATGTCTTCACTGATTGCTGCATCTGGAAAGGTTGCTGAAACAGTTTGGTGATGTGATGAGCATTGAGTTTTATGCCTAATGTTTTCTATCTTATCATTAAAGAAAGTCATGAAATCATTATTTTTAAAATACACATAATTGGAGAGTCACTTTCCCTGTGGGGTTTTTTTTTTATTTGGAGACTGTATTAAAGAGAAATCTTGGATTATTCTTATTTTTCTCTATGATTGAAGAGAAGTATGCAGCTTTAGCTTTAGTGAGGGCATGCTTGTACTCTGCCATGCTGTCCCTTCCAAGCAATCTTAAACACCTCCAATTTAACTATGTCTCCACTTGCGCTCTAAATCCGTGTTCTTTGCTTTAAGGTACAGGTGTGGTCATTATACATAACCATGGTGCTAGCCTTTTTTTCCCTAATACGTTTGACCCTAGCAGGGGCAGTCGTTGTCCAGGGTTGAGCGAAACACACATTCTAATTGCTCATTTACACACTCAAGATGATTTATCTCCGTAGGTGTATTAAATTTTAAGTCTGGTAGGTTTTTAATAAACGCAGCTGGAGTAGCAGATGTGATAGTGCGCTTGGTGTGATAACGAAGATCAGTTTTTTGTTACCTTTTGTTTGTTTGCTCTCCGCGTTCGTCACTCATTTTCTGTCATAATTGCAAGTACACTGACATACCTTGTTTAAAAAAAATAGACAGAATGAGCAAAGGCAAAGCTATAACCCAAATTCTGAACAAGCTGCCAAAAAAGCAAGAAAAAACTACGGATTAACACACAACGGTTTGGGACAGTTTAGCTAAACTAATGCAGACAAATTGAACTTATGCAGGGTGTTTGTGTCATTTGTTAATTATTATACTGTATGTTATGTTTATGCACTTCCCAATACTCAGGTTTTATTTTCCCAGTTTCTTGTTCCTTTACTCTAGTACTTGCTGACGGTTTCCCTCACTACACCACTGCTGTCTGCACTGATCTTTCTCCTGCTCTTGCACTCTTGCCTTCCACTCTCCCCCTTTTTTCTGTCACTGAGAGTTAGCTCCAGCAGGGTTGTTCGGGTATATTGAAAGAAATTGGCTCACTCGGGAGAACATTGTGGTAGGATGTGGGATGATCATTATTACACACACACACACACACACACACACACACACACACACACACACACAAAGCCTTTGTGAGACTACTGTTGCACACAATTTATTTTTTTCTGGCTGGAAGAGCCTAGCTGTACACTGCTAATAATGAATGCATGAATGTACATAGGAATCTATAGTAAAGTATGATATGTGTGTCTGATTTGATTCTGATATTTTGTTTCAGAAACAACAGAATTCTTGTATGCAATTTTCCTTTTTAAATATGAAATTTTAGCAGCACAGAAGTTTTTTTATTTATTCCATACAAATGAATAACGTAGTATTTGTGACAGCAGCCAGTTTTTAAATAAATAAGCTCATAAGTAATGAACACAGACTATGAATGCTTTTACATGCACACTAATAACCCAATAGTTATCAGATTTTGCCACAGATTTTTTTAAATGGTGTGGAAATCTGAACAGCATATATAGATAGCTAAGTTGGATTTAACACATCTAAGACACTCACTTTCCTGGTATTCTGTGGGTACAAACAGAAGTACGGCCGGGATGCGACTCCAACTCCAACTCCACTGGAGAGTTTGGCAGAGGTTGTTGTTGCAACCCTACTCAGCCAGAAGGCACCACTGGGGCTTGATCTCAGGTCTCTGTGGTGGTGAGCTATCGAATTGCTTCCCCGCCAACCAAGAACTTGCAATTAAATATTTACAACTAAACAGACCTCAGAGCTGATTAGCAGTCAGTAACCACTAGTTACTGTGATGATTAGAGTGATTTGTTAAAAGTTGTGGAAATATGTGATATTTAAGGAGGTTCACTGCAAAGACCCTGGTAACGTCTGTGTATTGGCTTTAACAATATACAGAAAATGAGAAAATAAGCACTAAATAAGAAAATGAAACATTACCACATTAGTATGACCTAAGGGTATGTTATCATAGGTCATGTGTTTAATCCTAGGTACTGAATTGAAGGTTCTAAACTTGCTTAATGTAGTTTTACTCATTTGGATTTCATATACAACCCCAAATCAGAATAAGCTGAGATGGTATGGGAAATGAAAATAAAAATAGATGCAGTGTACATTACGTTTCCTTTAACTTTTATTTCATTGCAGACAGGATGAACCAAAGATATTTCAGTTTTTTTCTGGTCATTTTTTTCAATTCATTTCATTTGTTAATAAACATTCCTGCATTTCAGGCGTGCACCACATTCCAAAAACATTAAGGGACAATTTAGGGCTAGTAATAAGGTAAAAAACAAGAAACAAAACACAAAAATGATGTGATTTCAAACAGGTGATGTCAACAGATGTTTAGAATCATGATTTGGTACAAAATCAGCAGAGTCTTTGAGGAGCAACGATGGACAGATGATCTCCAGTCTATCAACAAATGCATGAGAAAATTATTGAAATGTTTAAAAACAATGTTCCTCAAAGAAAGATTGGAAGGGATTTCAGTATATCAGTCCTAACTTTCTGATTTGACTCGTTTTGCATTGTCTTGCTGAAAAATGCATGGATGTTCCTGGAAAAGATGTCATCTTGAAGGCAGCTTATGTTGTTTTAATATCTGTGTACCATTCTGCATTAATGCTTCCACCACAGAAGTGCAAATGACCTTTTCCAGTGGCACTGACCCAACCCCATGGTGCTTGATAAAGGTTTGATAACGTAATCCCTTGTCTGTGTGGTTCTATCAGGTATTGTCGAATGATGGTTCTTGATGCAGTGCCGTCTGAGATATCAGTGATCATGGATCTTCAGTTTAGGCTTGTGCCCTTACCCTTTATGCACTGAAATTCCTCCAGATTCCTTGAACTGCTTAATGATATTATGCAGGGATGAATATGTAAATCCCTTCCAGACTTTATTTGAGGAACATTGTTTTTACACATTTCAATAATTTTCTTATACATTTGTTGTCCAGATATCCTAAGTTATGTACATCTTTACTCTTCAGAGACTCAGCTTTTCATGGATACTGTTTCTGTACTAAATCATGATTACAATCACCTGTTGGACACCACCTTGTTTTGACATCATTATTATTTTTTACCTCATTAATTGCCTTCATCCCAACTTTTTTTGGAACGTGTTCCAGGTCTTAAATGCAGGAATGGATGTTTGTTAAAAAATCAAATGAAGTTAAAGACCAGACAAACTATGAAATATCTTGGGTTCATACTGACTGCAATGAAAGAAAAGTCAGAAATGTAAGGAACACTGCCTATGTCTTTTATTTGAATTTTTCATACCTTAACATCTTTTTCTGATTTGGGATTGTAGTTTATTTGTGGACCTTAATGGTTGTGTTTTTGTTTTGTGGATGTTTTTGCTTGCAGAACTCACAAGTCAAACAAGCGTGGAGGATTGTGCTGTGGTGGACAATGTAAGAGTACATGACTTTGTTATTGTACAGCTTAAACTGAAGTACAATGCAAACTGTTTAACTTTAAATATATTCCGTTTTGGAATATGTTATACAGTTGTGCTTAAGATTATGAATGCTTTAGAAAGTTCTTGAAAGGAATGTGTGTGTGTGTGTGTGTGTGTGTGTGTGTGTGTGTGTGTGTGTGTATGTATGTGTGTATATATATATATATATACACACACACATACATACATACATACATACATACATACATACATATACACGTACACATATATACACACACACACACATATACACACATATATATATATATATATATATATATATATATATATATATATATATATACACGTATATATGACCTGAGAAAAATAGTTGTTTATGCTCATCAGGCTGGAAATCATTACAAAGCCATCTTTAGGTTCCAACATTCCACAGTCCGATACATTGTGTACAAATTTAAAGACCATTGTTACTTGGTTGATCAACAAGGATCTCTCTGGAACACAGGAACCCAGAATAACTAAACTGATTTTAAAGATCCTCTTAGATTGGTTAATGTTAATGTTTGTGAGTCCACCCTCAGGAGAACACTGAACAACAGTGGTGTACATGGCAGCAAAAAGAGTAACTGATCATTCAGCAGACAACGACCCCTAGCACACATTCATGTTCGTTCATGTGAAGAATCCCACCAACATCCCAGAGTTGAAGCTGTTCTGTACAGAGGAATGGTCTAACATTCCTTCAGTTCATTGTGCAGGACTGATCAACAGTTACGGAAATGTTTAGTTGCAGTTATTGCTGCACAAAGTGGTCATACCAGATACTGAAAGCAAAGGTTCACATACCTTTGCCGCTCACAGATATGTAATATTGGTGCATTTTCCTTAAGAAATAAATGACCAAGTATACTATTTTTGTCTCGATTTTATTTAATGGGGTTCTCTTTATCTACTTTTAGCTCTTGTGTGAAAATCTGATGATGTTTTAGGTCATATTTATGCAGATATATAGAATATTGTAAAGGATTAACAAACCTTCAAGCAAGTGTCTGGGCTCAATTTTGTTTCTTTAACAAGTCAAGTAATTTCATGTCTATCAAAGGATACATATTTATATGGATTGCAGTTACATTTCTGTGTTTTTCCTGTTTGTGTTTGTGTTTTCATCAGGTTTTTGAAGAACCTCTTTCTCTGTCTTTGGATGAAGACGAAGCCAGTCTCTTTACATGTAACACAGGTATGAATTCAGCTGTACATCTGCAGTCTGCTTCATTTCATTGTTCACTGATACACATTGACATATAGGTATTAAGTTAGGGTTAACATTTTTTTAACCATGGCTATTTGGCTTGAAAACTGCTAACTGCTTCATCTGATGGTAGATGTATATTCACCATCATTAGTTTTGTTAAATGAAGGGTAGGATCTGTGCTGTGCAGTAACACTGTCTGTCACTTAGCACATAACCCTGTTAGCACTTTTGTTCAGCAAACACATTTGTCAGATTAGTGAAAAAATGTTTTAAATGCTGATTAAGGCAATGGGAGTGACTTTGACAGGAAAGCTCTTATTTGAGGAGTAATGTGCTCAAGGGAGCATGTGAGTACTAAGCAATGGCTTAAAATGTGAGCTTCTGTTCGCTTTTAATGGGAAATGCATTTAAAAGTGAATTAGCAGAGCATCTTGCAGCACGAGGTGTGACTGTTATTGTATAATCAAAGAAGTCCATGGAAAAGAATAAAAGAACTCCTGCTGTTAGTGACAAATAATGGGGGCTATATCACCACACAGCCACTGATCCCTTTCCTTGATTTCATATAAAAAATTAATTAAAATAAATCGGAGGCATTTAGGTTTCAGCAAGAGTTGATTTAGAGGTGTGAAAATCATTCTGCCGTAAGAATAACATAAGAAATAAACCATGATGGGATATACTGTTACTAAAAATATATATGACTGAGTGGTGTGATGCAGGTTGGCCATTAACACCAAAAACAACTCATTTTATATAAAAGCACAATTTAGAGGTGTTTTACTGTGCTAAAACGACAACTTTTTATTAAATAATTACAAATATATTTCCATAACAACATGACATTAATGTTAGCTTTTTACACTTTTATTGTTGTGGAATGTGTGGAATATGAGTATTACTGTTGGGATAGATAATAAGATATTCAGCGGCCATTGGTTCCCTCGCGCTCTCTTCATTCCACGTTCACGTCACGGTCTCTTAAGCGCTTTGCATTGCGCTGCGCTAGTAACGTGCACTGTCAGGGCATCATTTTGCACACGCGCAGTTTCCTGCGTGCTATATTCGCTACTATATTGGCACACGCCAACTGCGCCTCGTTCCCGCGCACTCCCCTACATTACGCTATTAGCTTATGCCGTTAGCGCAGCCCTCTACGTTTTTGTGCTCAGCACTTTCTGCGTTTGTTTTTGTTCCTTTTTTTCGCTCATGACACCGCCTTGCGTTGTTAGTGGCCTTATTATGGGGGCAGCTTTATTCCTGCTTAAACGCAGCTGCCTTTCAGTTCATTCTTGTTTTCTTTATTATTATTTTTTCTTTAATGGCTGAGTGACGTATTGGGTTAACTCTGTTGTTACCCATGAGTCCGTCTCGGGTTCAATCCTCAGCCACACAGGTTTTTTTTTTCTTTTGGAATTTTATTGTATATTTCGTTTATTTTATTTATTTATATTTTGGTTCACCATTTCCATCTGGAGCTAACTGCGATTGGGTCCTAAAACCCTTTTTTACTTTTTTTTTTTTTTTTTTTCACGGTTTGCTGGTTTTTAATAATGTGAACCGTAACAGAAAGGTGCGATCACAATCTGGACCCAGCGTTAGCTCCTGGACCTCCAATTGCAGAAGTCGGCGGGTATCTCTACCCAGGTCCAGGCTAGCTCTTGGGGGTCCGTCCAGTAGCCTTGGCTCAGCTGTGGACCAGTGTTTAGTCTTATGCAGGGCAGCCGGTATATGGCAGAGTCCGTGGAAGAGTTCTGCGTTGCGGCCACGGAGAGCCGTTTTGATGCTCATGGTCATGTTTGAGGTAGGTCTTGATGATAGGCTGGAGAATGAGCTAGGCCCATTCCTTCCCACCTCCTCCCTGGCTGCTCTGCTTAGATCCAGAGCCATGAAGTTGGAAGTGTGGTTCTTCTTCCAGCCATTGCCCTTGCTCACAAGCCCCCCCAGCTCTGTACCTGAGTTCGCCGTGCCCCTTAGTTCTGTACCTGAGCAGTTCGCGTCGCCCAGCTCTGTAGCTGAGCATGCTGCACCTCTTAGCTCTGTACCTGAGCACGTTAGCTCTGTAACTGAGCCGTTAGCGCCGCCCAGCTCCATATTAGAGCACGCTGTGCCTCTTAGCTCCGTTCCTGAGCACGTTAGCTCCATACCTGAGCCTCTAGTGCCACGTAGCTCCCTACCTGAGCACGCCGTGCCTCGTAGCTCCCTACCTGAGCACACCATGCCTCATAGCTTTGTACCTGATCCGTTAGCACCATCCAGCTCATTACCTGAGCATGTTGTACCTCTTGGCTCTGTACCTGAGCATATTAGTCCCTTACCTGAGCCATTAGCGCCGCCCAGCTTCGGACCTTAGCATACCGCGCTTCTTAGATCCATACCTGAGCAAGTTACCTCCATACCTGAGCTGTTAGCTCCACCTAGCTCTTTTCTTGAGCATGCCCCGACTCTTGGCTCCGTACCTGAGCATATTAGTCCCTTACCTGAGCAGTTAGCATCGCCCAGATCTGTACCTGAGCATGCTGCACCTCTTAGCTCTGTACCTGAGCATGTTAGCTCTGTACCTGAGCCGTTAGCGCCGCCTAGCTCCGTATTAGAGCACGCCGTGCCTCTTAGCTCTGTTCCTGAGCACGTTAGCTCCGTACCTGAGCCTCTAGTGCCACGTAGTTCCCTATCTGAGCACACCATACCTCGTAGCTTCGTACCTGAGCCGTTAGCGCCACCCAGCTCCTTACCTGAGCATGTTGTGCCTCTTGGCTCCATACCTGAGCATATTAGTCCCTTACCTGAGCCGTTAGCACCGCCCAGCTTCGTACCTTAGCATGCTGCGCCTCTTAGATCCATACCTGAGCAAGTTACCTCCATACCTGAGCTGTTAGCTACACCTAGCTCTTTACTTGAGCATGCCGCGCCTCTTGGCTCCGTACCTGAGCATATTAGTCCCTTACCTGAGCCATTAGCACCGCCCAGCTCCGTACCTAAGCACGCCGCACCTCTTAGCTTTGTACCTGAGACATTTGCGCCACGGTCATTACAGTCGACCCCTGAGCCACGGTCGTTTGCGCCGACCCATGGTGTGTTTCGTTATGCTATTAGCACTTGCTGACTGCACCTCATTGCACACTCCCCTACACACGGTTCATTACGCTATTAGCAACACTCCGCGTTTTTGTGCTCAGCACTTTCGCCATTTGTTTTTGTTTTTTGTTTTCGCTCACCATAGTGCCTTGCGTTGTTAGTGGCCTTATTTTTGGGGCAGCTTTATTCCTGCTTGCGTGCAGCTGCCATTCAGTTCATTCTTGTGTTCTTAATTTGTTTTTTTTTTCTTCAGTGGCTGAGTGCCACTTAGGTTAACTCTGTTGTTACCCACGCACCCGTCTCGGGTTTCATTCTCAGCCACTGAGTTTTTTTTTTCTTTTGTTATTTTATTGTATAGTTAGTTTCTTTTATTTTGCATTGCGTGGCAGGAGTGGAGTGATGGCAAATGTAGTGAAGAAAAGACAGTACAGTATTGTATTGTACAGTATTGAGCATATGTGTGGTATTGCTACACTATGATACAGTCTATGTTAAACTCCCCGGTTTATGATAAATTCCGTTTACGATGGATTTGTCAGAAAATATCCTCATCGTAAATCAGGGACTACCTGTATTAGATGCTGTTAAATGGTCTTGTTTGTAATCGCATCTGTGAAAAGTTAAAAGTAAGAAACGTTTTTAAGAGAGAGTGATAGGACATATCAGAATAACAATATAAAGTAATTCTGCAGAGATGGAGAGATTGATAAAATAAATGTGTCCAAGGAGAGGCAGGAGAAGTGAAATGTACAGTGGAAATAAGCTTTTGTAAAGAAGCAAAGAGAGGAAAAGTTGAAAAACTGTTCTTATATTCTAAATGTCCTCTTAAAGTTATGAGTGGATGCTAGTAAAGATAAAAGTTATTCATAAAGCATCTTAACTCTTAAAAGAGCTCCTAAGGTGAACAATTGTTAGGAGTAGGGAGGAAGACTTTTAGGAGGTTAAAGAGTTCTCTTAAACAGAGGAGAAAATGGAGGAAAGACAATGAAGGTATATTTTCATACATAAAGCGCACCGGGTTTTAAGACGCATTAAATGAAACAAAACTCTAAAGTTCCGTCGGAAACTCAGTTTGATCTACTTTACCTGGCGCAGGGCATCTTCTTGCTTCCTCCACTTCCGTACCATTGATTCGTTAATGTTGAATTCTCTTGCAGCTGGTCTATGTCCATGTTGTACTGCGTGACTGATAGCGCTGAGTTTGAAATCCGCTTCGAAAATGAATGAATGAATGCACACACCCTAATGCTAAAGCAGAGATCGTATTACTCCGCGATGCTGCGCACTACGGTTGCCATAAGCTTCGTAACCAATTTAAATATTAGTCAAAGACAAAACCAGTAAACACAAAATGCAGTTTTTAAATGAAGGTGTTTATTATTAAGTGAGAATAAAATCCAAACCTACATGTCCCTGTGTGAAAAAGTGATTGCCCCCTAAACCTAATAACTGGTTGGGCCGCCCTTAGCAGCAACAACTGCAACCAAGCGCTTGCAATAACTTGTGAGTCTTTTACAGCGTTGTGGAGGAATTGTGGCCACTCATCTTTGCAGAATTGTTGTAATTCAGCCACATTGGAGGATTTTCCAGCAGGAACGTCCTTTTTAAAAAGGACCTTTTTAAAAAGGGCTGCCACAGCATCTCAATAGGATCCAGGTCAGGACTTTGACTAGGTCACTCAAGTCTTCATTTTGTTTTTCTTCAGCCACCCAGAGTTGGACTTGCTCCTCTCTCTCTCTCTCTCTCTCTCTCTCTCTCTCTCTCTCTCTCTCTCTCTCTCACACACTCACACACTCACACACTCACACACACACACACACTCACACACACACACACACGCACACACATATGTCTCCGTGGCAATGTAGAATGCTAAGTTTAAGTTGTCAGGGTCCTGGCTCTAAGAATGGCGAAAACAGTCATGCTCTTTCTGAAAGCAGTGGTTGTAAATTTTAAACACACACACACACACACATTCGGTTTCTGGTATTGACTTCAATATTACTTTAACTAACTGCTACAGTGCTACTAGTGAAAACGTTTTGTCTAGCAATACATGGATATTCAATACTTGAATATACATTTTGTAAATGCAATACATGATACGCACACAATTACAGAGAATGGAAGAGAGGCAGAATCAGAGAGAAGCAGACGGAGAGACCTTTAGAGGGGGTTGGATGTTGGAGGAGCTCCCAGTTCATGAGAGCGATTAAACAGCCACAACTTTAGTTTAAAGCCAGATTGGTGTGGACTGGAGGGAGAGTCAGTTGGAGTCCTCGATTTGCTCAGCAGAACTTGCATCATAAAGATTTGTATCAGAGAAGATGGAGGATAAAGTCTGCAGGATAAAAAGAGGGGGTGAAAAGGAAGGTCTAAACCTTGCCCTGAGCCAGGAGGCCTGGAACATTTTTTTTTTTCCATGATTCCAGAAGGAAATTCATCTCGTGCCAGATTTCACTGAGGACTCCAGTTCCAAATGCACACTTTTAGCTGCACATGTGCTCTCCTTTCCCTCAAATGCACCCTGTTTTTTCTCAGGAAACATTTTTGCTCACTTTATGTAGGCGCTGGGTTTCTCTGTTGATTTGAATTGCCCTATGAACACATTAATGCAAACTATATTTCCACAGCAGGGCATGTAGCTTTTCAGCCGAGACAGGACTTTTACCACACGCAGAAACGAATCTAAACTCACTCGACACATGGCTGTAATCTGTATGTCTGTCCCTGCATCTGTTTGAGCTATCAGCGTGTTGACATTGGACCATAAGGAGGCTGAGGGCTCAGTTTGCTGAATACATGTGCACGCGCATTCTCATGCAAATGAAACCTAGACGATTGAGTTATTATGTGTTCGTGGCTTGCTTATGATTATTAGACAGTCTGGAGCTACTGCATGTGCAGTATGGCTTATGAAAGTTTGGATGGCATATGTAACCTGACTTAATTTGAATTTGTGATGTTAATCTGCAGTAGGTTTGTCAGCATCTTTTGGTAGGCTGTGTTTTGTACTTCTTTACTGAAGGGTTGTTATTGTACGGTTCTGCCCTGTAAAGTTCTACTGTATGTGTGTGAAGTGTGTGATTGGTATGCATGTTGGTATGTGAATCTTCTTGCCCCCCTTAGTGTCCCTCGACCCTCCCGGAGCTTAATTAGCATGGCTAGTTAATGATTTCTAAACCTTGGTGGACCTTGTGGATTCTTCCAGAGTCTTTTATTTTCTCTCTCCTTTTTACAAACCCTGGGGATTTAAAGTCTGACTTTGTCCGGGGAGTACAGGTTGGTTGGTGAAAGAGCCCCTCCGCCCTTCTCTCTCTCCCTTTCTCTCTGATGCGCGTGCACACACACACACACACACACACACACACACACACACACACACACACGTGCGCGCGCATACATGCAATCTTAGTCATCAGTGCTTCAGCTGGCGATCACCTCCAGTCTCCACTGTCTCTTGAACAGCTCTTCAGACTGTGGGTGGTTAGGCAGATTTATTTTTGATTTTTTTGTACTGAGATTAAGCAAAGGTGAAAATCAGAAACATGGACTCCGACTCGGACTCTCCGTTTAACTACTCCTGGCCTTCCTTTCCTAGAATGAGGATTCTGAAACGGAAGAAAATATCAGGTAATGATGAAGCCAGAGGGAGGGTGAAAGAGTAGGGTTAATGTTGACTCTGTCATGGTGTTTGCTGTAACTGGTGACAAGCTGAGCTCGGCATCAACGAAAATTAATTCATGTGCCCATTAAGAGATGAACATATATATGTATTATCTATTCTAAACATGTATATTTTGTGAGTTTGGGCATTGCTGGTCAGATTGGTTATTGCTGAGTATGTCACTTAACTCTGCATGAAACGTGTTTTAAATTTGGTATATTACATATGTCTGCAAATTGTAATGTACCATTGCTGTTTATTTGTGGTTATGGCAGAATCCATAGCCTCCACTTGTTTTTTAGCCAGTTAACAATCTTCTTATTCTTGGACGCTTCTAGTTCAGAAATATCCTTTTGCATGCACAGCATGTTTAGTATCTACCAGCAGATTTTGAATGGTATTCAGTACTGGGGACTGTGAATTCCATTTCAAAATGTTAATCTTTCACATATTAACATAGTTCAAGGGTGATTTTTAGCTGAAGTTTTGTATTACTTTCTTGTGGAAATACACAACCTCTTTCTGTCTCCAGACTTTCAGTGCTTGTACAACCATGACTGGGGATTTGCTGACATTTAATAGATTATTTTCTTCAATCTATGCTCTTAATAGTTATAGTGCAACTGGTTGCCACACAAATCTAAAGCACAATGTACCCACCTCTGTACTTAGCTAAGCCAAAGTGTTGTTTCATTGGCCCCAGCACTTGATTCAACTTGTGACCAAACAACTGTCTTAGAAACTGCTTTGATCCCAATTAAACAACTTTGTACAGCAACTTTGGACATTGTTCTGCATAGCAAATGGCCAATCTTCGTTTTTTCCATCGAGCTAATTGATTTGAGCTACCTGGGGAATTTTAAGGTTAGGAAAGAAAAAAAGAACACAGCAGATAATTTGCTCTGTGTTTTCCACTAAAATATACCATTACAGGTATGCACCGTTTAATGGCCGCGTTAAGTTCGGAGGAAACAGGTTGTTGACTGAAATGGTCATTGACCATATACTTCTATAGTCACACAGTCTTTTTATGCTACTGCAATGTAAATGTAAAGGGTGTTTTCACAAGAAAACGATACGTAGATGCATCAGAGATGCCGCTGAAAAAACAAGTGAAAGGCTACAGTCTACACAGCATCCAAAGCCTAAACTGCTCTACATGTCACTCGCTCCAAAATACACAACACAATGGTTCCTCAGTTAAAAGCACATATTAACAATCACACACTGTAGAACCAAAATACATGTCATGGAATATAATCTGTGCAGCAATAACTGCAGCTAAACGTTTCCTGTAGCTGTTGATCAGTCCTGCACACCGGCTTGGAGGAATTTTAGCCCATTGCTCCGTACAGAACAGTTTCAGCTCTGGGATGTTGGTGGGTTTCCTCACATTAGCTGCTCGCTTCAGGTCCTTCCACAACATTTCCATTGGATTAAGGTCAGGACTTTGGCTTGGTAATTCCAAAACATGAACTTTATTCTTCTGTAACCATTCTTTGGTGGAACGGCTTGTGTGCTTAGGGTTGTTGTCTTGCTGCATGACCCACCTTCTCTTGAGATTCAGTTCATGGACAGATGTCCTGACATTTTCCTTTAGAATTCTCTAATATCATTCAGAATTCATTGTTCCATCAATGATGGCAAGCCATCCTGCCCAGATGCAGCAAACCAGGTCCAAACCATGATACTACCACCACCATGTTTCACAGATGGGATAAGGTTCTTATGCTGGAATGCAGAATTTTCCTTTCTCCAAACATAGCATTTTTATTTTAAACCAAAAAGTTCTATTTTGGTCTCATCCGTCCACAAAACATTCTTCCAATAGCCTTCTGGCTTGTCCACGTGATCTTTAGCAAACTGCAGACAGCAGCAAGGTTCTTTTTTGAGAGAGCAGTTGGCTTTCTCCTTGCAACCCTGCCATGCACGACACCATTTTGTTGTTCTTCTGAATGAATGGTGACTCATGAGCATTAACATTAGCCAATGTGAGAGAGGCCTTCAGTTGCTTAAAAGTTACTCTGGGGTCCTTTGTGACCACAATGGTTTCCATTTGTGTTCCATTTGATCTGTCTGACTGTGGATTGGAGGAGTCCAAACTCTTTAGAAATGGTTTTGTAACCTTTTCCAGCCTGATGAGCATCAACAACTCTTTTTCTGAGGTCCTCAGAAATCTCGTTTGTTCATGCCATGATACACTTCCACAAATGTGTGTTGTGAAGAGCAGACTTTGATAGATCCCTGTTCTTTAAATAAAACAGGGTGCCCACTCACACCTGATTGGCATGCCATTGATTGAAAACACCTGACTTTAACACTGCTAACTGCTAGAGGTCCTAGAGGTTCACATACTTTTGCCACTCACTAATATGTAATATTGGATCATTTTCCTCAATAAATAAATGACCAAGTATAATATTTTGGTTTCATTTGTGTAACTGGGTTCTCTTTATCTACTTTTAGGACTTGTCTGAAAATCTGATGATGTTTTAGGTCATATTTATACAGAAATATAGAAAATTCTAAAGGGTTCACAAACTTTCAAGCACCACTGTAAATCAAGTGCGGCAGTGCTAGTAGGACATTACAGTGGTCAAATGACTGGTGCTTGGCATGATGCTTGTAGTGTTAAACAGAGCACAAATGTTTCTATTTGGCAGAGAAAATTATGACACCTAAAAGAGTGCAACGCAGACCGTAATGTCGTTCCTACTTATGAACGTACTCAATGCGAAGTAACATTAATGAATATTCATGAATATAAATTAAGTAAAATATGCTAAACCTTTTTTAGTTTGATCACCTGTTTACTGCTGCAACGTCTGGCATTAAAAGACGGATTTTAATTTCCTATTGTAATTTGTTGTTATTGTTAAGACCTCGGTAATTAAAGCCAACAGACATTGATTGATCGGTTGGTCATTAAATGGTGCCTACCGGTATTCTTCTTCCTTCAAATATCAGCATTATTTCCCAGTATTGCTAAGACCATAAAATACACACTATAAATATATGGTGGTTGGTTAAAATACCATTTTTAGATGTGAATAGACATTTTCTTAAATATTGCATGATATAATACTGAAATTCATACCATAATATATACAACCTCAAATCAGAAAAAGTTGGGACGGTATGGAAAATGCTAATAAGAATAAACATGTTTCTGTGTAAAATGTTTCTTACATTTAATTTTATTTTATTGCAGAATATCAACCCAATTGATTGTCATGTTTTGTCTGGTCAATTTAATTTCATTCATGTTAATAAACATCCATTCCTGCATTTCAGGCTCTCAAAACATTCCAGAAAAGTTTGGGATGGTGAATGGTAATTTGTAATGTTGTCATTCCGTCTCACGTCACTAAAAATACGTTAGCACAGCGGGTACCAAGTGATTTAGTGTTGTAGGTGTTATTTTTCCTCATTCTTCCTGCAAACACGTCTTAAGACGTGCAGCAGTACCGGGTCGTCGTTGTTGCATTTTTGGTTTCAAACTTCTCCACACATTCTCTATTGGGGACAGATCAGGACTGTAGGCAGGGCAGTCCAGTACCCGTACCCTCTTCTTCTATAGCCATCTCTCCCAGATGTGTGCAGCATGTGGTTTTGCGTCATCTTGTTAAAAAATACATGGACATCCCTGGAATAGATGTCACCTTTTAAACACTCTAAACCTTTAAGTAGGTACAATGGTGCTTGAACGTTTGTGAACCCTTTAGAATTTTCTAAAAGGCAGCTTATGTTGCTGTAAAATAAAATTTTTCTTTTCTGCATTAATGCTGCCATCACAGAAGTGTATATGACCTTTGCCAAAGGCACTGACTCAACCCCATACCATGGCTTTTGGACTTCTTGCACTCTGGATGATCCTTTTCATTTCTGGTCCGGAGCACACAACCTGCATTTTCCCATTAAAATACTTGGAATAATGACTGGTCTGACCATCATACACCACTGTGTGATGGTCCGTCCCAGATGACTTTGAGCCCAGAGAAGTTGACGCTACTTCTGGAAATGGTTAAGATGAGGCTACTTTTTTGCACGGTATAGTTTTATGTGGCATGTATTAATGTAACTCCATATTGTAGTGTTTGATTGATAAAGTAATCTCTTGCCCATGCTATTGATGAATGATGGTTCTTGATGCCCTTGCCCTTTACTCACTGAAATTCTTCCAGATTCCTTGAATTTTTTAATTATATTATGCACTGGAGAAGAAGAAATATGTAAATCAGTTCAAAGCTTTCTTCTTAAACATTCCAATAATGTTTTTACACTTTTGTTGATGAACTGGAGATCCCCTGCCCACCCGTACTCCTTAAAGACTCAACCTTTTGTGGATACTGTTTTTGTACCATCTGTTGACATCACCTGTTTGAAATCACATCATTATTTAGTTGTTTTTTTTTTTTTTTTCTACCTCATTACTAGCCCTAAATTGTTCCTGTCCCAACTTTTTTTGGAATGTGTTGCAAGCCTGAAATGCAGGAATGGGTGTTTATTCAGAAATTAAATGAAGTTTACCAGACAAAACATGAAATGTATTGGGTTTATACTGTCTGCAGTGAAATAAATGTCAAAGCAAATGTAAGAAACACTGCGTTTTTTTAATTTGCATTTTCCATACTTTCCCGACATTTTTTGGGCTTGTACTTCTGACTGATAAAACACAGGTCAGCAACCTCATGCACTAATGCTTATACATGTGTTTACAGGAGAATGTTATTGTTTACTTAGCTAATCTTAGTCAACAAGCAACTTGGACATTATCTTTTGTAACACCTGAAATAGAAAATCATAGTCACGGTGGATAAAACAATATTAAGGTCCAGTGTTCCTGCAGAACATAGCATCTCCGTGGTGTACCTGTTACAATTACACACATTAGTATGATGCTTATCTCATTTACTCCTATTTGTGTCAAACCCGAAGTGCAACTTTTCGTACTGAGTCTTGTGGTACTGGACTGGTGGCCAATGGGAGAACACTATTGTTTCTTAATATGTTAATTAAGTTCCGCGCAGTGGAAAAGGACCTGTGGTCTGATGACAACACTAATGGTGTGTCAGTTGACTTGGAAGCTCAGCGTGAAGCGTGTTTGTGAGTGTGTTAGTTCAGAGGATCAATTTAGCTGACGTCAAGATCAGCTTGTTCTGTGTTTCGAAACACCTCACACAAATTCATCATACGCTCACAAACAGAGCACACACACGTTCATAAATAGGTTTTCATAGTATAAGCTGCAAATCTTTTTGCTTAGATGGATGAACATTTCATTATGTGACGTGTGAATGTTTTATGTTTTTATTCCATGTACAGTACTGTGCAAAAGCTTTGGCCACCATTAGATTTGTTTGTTAAATACTTGCTACATAGCCTATATAGGCTGTGTCACGCTCTTGGCAAGGAAGGAAAAGGGAGGCAGACGTAAGTGCAAGTGAAGAGGGTTTATTTACAGTGGACATGGTGCAACACGCATACAAACCAAACAAAACTAAACTAAGAATGATCACTAACACAACAAACATCTAACACGAAACAGGCTAACAAGGCTAAAGCTAATACAAGCAATGCTAACACACAATAACAATGCTAAACACAAAACACAGCTTAAACCTAAGACAACTAACCAATAAAAAGGATACAGAGCAACAGAGACTGGGACACAAAAAGGCAAGGCAAAGACAAAACCATCATGGAGTACGGGAGAAGACGGAAGCAAAAGGGAACCATAGCAAACCACTGTGTGATGCAGAAGCCAGACAAAGGAAGTGCACAAGTGCAGTCCTCTCTCGAGAAGGTCCAGAGCGTGCCCGTCCTGGATGACGTCCAGAGAGCGCCCGCTCCGGATCTCCTCAGGGGAGGATGCCATGACAGTGACGAGCTCAGGGGGCACCGCCATGTCAGACTCCGGAGAACAGGGTGCAGGCGTCTAGTTGGGGCTGATGAGTGCCGAATCCAGCTTGGCCCCGAGGATTCCCGAACAGCCGGCAAGAGGGGGATCCAGCACATGACTCACCAGCTGTGACCCAGGCTGGCGGGTAGTGTACGGAAATGCAGGCGTGGTGCTAGCAAGCGTGGGCTCAGGATTTGAGCTAGCAAGTGTGGGCTCCAGCGCTGAGCTAGCGAGTGTGGGCTCCAGCGCTGAGCTAGCGAGCGTGGGCTCCGATGCTGAGCTAGCGTGCGGGGTCCTCCGCTTCCTGCAGAATTTCCTGGCTGAGCGGGACAGACAACAGTTCGGGTTCTGGAAGGTGATGGCCGGGCTGGGGATTTCCACCTCAGAGTCCTGACCACACAAGGTTAAGGGAGGGTGGTACTCCCACTTGAGGTGACCATCCAGATACTCATCGTCCGACGAATTGGACCACAGATTGCGCAGCACAGGTGACTCACTTGCTACGTCCTTTAACTGGTCTGGCTTACCGTCACACTCTTGACAAGGAAGGAAAAGGTAGGTGGACGCAAGTGCAAGTGAAGAGGGTTTATTTACAGTGTACATGGTGCAGTAGGTGAACAAACCAAACAAAAATGAGAGTGAGCTCTGTGCAGAAGATAGAGGATGGGATCCTCCGCTCCAACCTTCTCCTGATATGCAAACTGCAGTGGGTCCTCAGCGCAGCGGACCTGAGGTCTGAGGAGGTTCAACAGCAGTCTCTCTATGGTCTACATTACATAGGATGTTAGTGCGACTGGTCTGTAGTCGTTCGGCTCCAGTCATTCAACATGACACTGGATGTCTTCCACATGACCAGAACCTTCCCGAGACACAGGCTCAGGTTGAAGACATGTTGGAGGGGCTCCCCCAGTTGGGCAGCACATGCTCTGAGCATTCTGGGGCCCAGCTTCTCCAGGCCTGCTGCCTTCCCAGGACGGAGTCTCCTCAGATCTTTACTGACTTGGTCTGTGGTAACTGTAGGGGGACTGTGGGAATCGATGTTTATACTGCCTGATTGTGACGATAATGGTGGTAGAGGTGCTGGGGGTACTAATGGTGATGAGATAACTGCTGTAGGAGGAGGGGAGGAGGGTGCAGCAGTAGCAGAACAAGTAGAGCTGTTATAGAAGTTATTAAACTGGTTTGCTCTGTCCACACCCCCTCTGCTGAGCTGCCACTGCTATTTTTGCAGCTTGTAATGGCTGATGTGATCATTATACCATTGCTAATACAATGGCATATCTAATCTAATGGTGGCCTAAGACTTTTGTACAGTACTGTAAGGTAATTATTATCTAAATGGAGATTAGCTGTCTACATTTTATTGGGCATTTAGTAAGTCTGGATATGAACATAAAGTATATACAGTTACTGTAGAAAGGAGTATGCTGCTATTTAGGAAATTTCATAGATGAACAGGATTTCCTTCACATTAGCCAGCTAGACATGAGGCCAGACATCAAACACTGTGTTTTGTTTATATATGTGCTGCAAAGAGACTTTTTTAGTTTCTCTTGGCTGTTTGGAGTCACAGTACACATGCTGATTGTTTAGGACCTGCTTTTTACCTTACTTGTAAAATGTATGAAATATGATGTTATACTGATGAACAAATGTTCCACCACATTAGGAAATAAACATGCAGCACCAGGTTTAAAGATTTGTTCTTTTTGTTTGCATTACCATGATTTTCCGCCAAAGTGTCAGAACAGGCATTGATAATGATCATTCCAGAGAAAGTGAAGTGAATGCTTTCATGGGTCATGTTCTTGTCTATTAATTGTGTTTTCTTTTAAGTAGGCTATGCTGCAGCAGTCTGAATGTGTTTTCTTGTTATTTTGACAGAGTCAAAGTCCTCTTCCCCTCCTGGTTCATGCTCCTCGTTCCAGCTTCATTCTACGCACTCTGCCGCTGACCGCCTCACTGCCATGCTCAGTCGCACTGGAAAGGTCTGGTGTGTGTGTGTGTGTGTGTGTGTGTGTGTGTGTGTGTGTACACACCCTGTTTATATTACATTGTGGTGACCAAATGTCTGCATAAGGATAGAAATATGTGAAATCTTCGACATTGTGGGTACCTCTTTCTGGTCCCCACAATGAAAACTGCCTTTTTTACAGAAACTGCAGCTTTCTTTTGAAAAACCAAACCAGCAAAAACTAAAGATAGATCGGCTGGTGACTAGAATCATCCGGTTTCAGCGTGATCGGCCAAACCGGTGATCAGCTAATCAGTGTCCAATTCTGGCTAATCAAACCAATTCTGTGCTGGTCACATTTAGACTTATGCAGCAGGCGATGACAACACCGAGACAAACAGCACATAAACAGCACAGTGCTTTACTAACCTTAATTCTGAATTCAGTTCATGTGTTTATGGAGCACTAAACATGGCTCAGAAACTGCTAATGATGAGGAAGTGTTCGAATTTCATTTGTGTTTTGAGTGCTACTCTGAACTAAATAGTCTTGGGTGTTTGATTTGAACGCAGCTGGATGACTTCTTGTTTTTTGAAGAAGCCTTTTAGATCAGTTGTAAAATGTGTTCAAGAAACAAAAAGAAGTCTGGTTGACTTCAACTCAAACACTTGTGTCTATCAGGACCTGGGTGACTGAGAGAGAGACAGTCAACTAATTGTCTCTCTCTCTATTTGAATGGTGTTGAGTGTGGAAGCTCTTTACATCATGCTGTTTGCAATACATACATAGCAAAAATTAGCTTTAGGTTACTGTCAGATTTGCTTTAGGTTAGGTCAAATGTCCCCACAAGTGTAGAAACTTGTAAAGATTTGCTTTAGATTCCGGTTAGATGTTGATGTAAGTGTAGCATTATTTAGGTACAGTACAGTATTATGTCAATTAAAAGTTCCCACAATGATAGACAAAAATGAATGTGCATGTGTTATCATGTTATAATAACAAAAATTCTTAAACAAGCTTTTATTTACCAACTAAAATGGTTTTTGAAAGTTTGTGAACCCTTTAGAATTTTCTATATTTCTGCATAAATATGACTTAAAACATCATCAGATTTTCACACAAGTCCTAAATGTAGATAAAGAGCCCAGTTAAATAAATGAGACAAAAATATTATACTTGGTCATTTGTTTATTGAGGAAAATGATCCAATATTATATATTAGTGAGTGGCAAAAGTATGTGAGCCTTTGTATGTGAGCCTTTGCTTTCAGTATCTGGTGTGACCCCCCTGTGCAGCAATAACTGCAGCTAAACGTTTCCTGTAGCTGTTGATCAGTCCTGCACACCGGCTTGGAGGAATTTTAGCCCATTCCTCCGTACAGAACAGCTTCAGCTCTGGGATGTTGGTGGGTTTCCTCACATTAGCTGCTCCCTTCAGGTCCTTCCACAACATTTCCATTGGATTAAGGTCAGGACTTTGACTTGGCCATTCCAAAACATGAACTTTATTCTTCTGTAAACCTTCTTTGGTAGAACGGCTTGTGTGCTTAGGGTCGCTGTCTTGCCTGCATGACCCACTTTCTCTTCAGATTCAGTTCATGGACAGATGTCCTGACATTTTCCTTTAGAATTCTCTGATAATCATTCAGAATCATTGTGTTCCATCAATGATGGCAAGCCATCCTGCCCAGATGCAGCAAACCAGGTCCAAACCATGATACTACCACCCACATGTTTCACAGATGGGATAAGGTTCTATGCTGGAATGCAGTGTTTTCCTTTCTCCAAACAAAAAGCTTTTCTTTGAACCAAAAAGTTCTATTTTGGTCTCATCCATCCACAAAACATTCTTCCAATAGCCTTCTGGCTTGTCCACGTGATCTTTAGCAAACTGCAGACGAGCAGCAATGTTCTTTTTGGAGAGCAGTGGCTTTCTCCTTGTAACCCTGCCATGCACACCATTTGTTGTTCAGTGTTCTTCTGATGGTGGACTCATGAGCATTAACATTAGCCAATGTGAGAGAGGCCTTCAGTTGCTTAGAAGTTACCCTGGGGTCCTTTGTGACCTCACCAACTATTACACGCCTTGCTCTTGGAGTGATCTTTGTTGGTCGACCACTCCTGGGGAGGGTAACAATGGTCTTGAAACTTTCTCCATTTGTACACAATCTGTCTGACTGTGGATTGGTGGAGTCCAAACTCTTTAGAGATGGTTTTGTAACCTTTTCCAGCCTCAACAACTCTCTTTCTGAGGTCCTCAGAAGTCTCCTTTGTTCATGCCAATGATTCATGTCCAGAAACAGGAGGAGACTTTGATAAATCCCTGTTCTTTAAATAAAACAGGGTGCCCACTCACACCTGATTGTCATCCCATTAATTGAAAATACCTGACTCTAAATTCACCTTCACATTAACTGCTAACTGCTGTAATATTGGATCATTTTCCTCAATAAATAAATGACCAATATAAATATAAATATAATATGTTTGTCTCATTTGTTTAACTGGGTTCTCTTTATCTACTTTTAAGACCTTCATGAAAATCTGATGATGTTTTAGGTCATATTTATGCAGGCAAATTCTAAAGGGTTCACAAACTTTCAACCACCACTGTAGCGTACTCAGTTTGCTGCTCGAGTGAATCCTAATCAGAATGATCTGTTTTAATAGGGATTTGTGTGTAAAATGCATGTGATCTTGATAACATCTGCAAAACAGCATGCAAGTTGATATTGCACATGTATGTTACATGTATGTGGCACTGATTAATAGCTATTATGTGGTTAGTTAATCATTAATTACCTATAATTAATATACAGCCATAAATCAGAAAAAAGTTTTGACAGTACGGAAAATGCAAATTAAAAAACATTTTCAATTTTCATTTATGTCATTTAAGCAGACGCCCTTATCCAGAGTGACTTCCAATTGGTACAGTCTTACAATCCAAGCAATTGTGGGTTAAGGGTCTTGCTCAAGGACCCAACAGTGGTAGCTTGGCAGAGGTGGGATTTGAACCCTGGACCTTCCATAGTACTTTAACCGCTAGGCCACCACAGTCTGTAAACATCTATTCGTACATTTCAGGTCTGCAACACATTCCAAAACAAATTGACACGTTAAAGCATTTATCACTTAATGTTCCCTCACTGTTCACAACACTTAAAATATGTCTTGATACCGAGGCTACCAAGTGATTTAGTTTTTCAAAATTCTCCACACATTCTCTATTGGGGACAGGTCAGGACTGCAGGCAGGCCAGTCCAGAACCCGTACCCTTCTTTTCTACGGCCATGTCTTTGTAATGTGTGCAGCAAAATTAAATTAAGCTGACCAGACAAAACACTTTGTGACACTTCGTGACCCTTATTGTAAAGAATGACAAAATAATTAAACCATTTTTTAAATTATCATTCTGAAAAATGTATATCCATTAATATGGACAATAAGAGAAATATCTATACAATTTTACTTGTTTTGATAAGTCATCAATATGGGAGTATTTTTGTCCCATTTCTGATTTTTTTCCCGGTCATAGTGCTTGGCTCACATCCACACTTGCTAGATGAAAGCATGTTATCTTTACCCTTGCTGTGTTTGATCCAGGTTCACCATTCATGAGAACAGTTTTCTTACTGTGGTACTTGAAAGTTTGTGAACCCTTTAGAATTTCCTATATTTCTGCATAATATGATGTAGATAAAGAAAACGCAGTCAAACAAATAAGACAAAATATTAGACACGGTCATTTGTTTATTGAGGAAAATGATCAAATACTACACCTTTGCTTTCAGTATCTGGTGTGACCCAGTTGTGCAGCAATAACTGCATATAAACATTTCTGTAACTGTTGATCAGTCCTGCAAAATGACTTGGTGGAATATTAACCCATTCCTCCATACAGAGAGGTTGGGATGTTGGTGGGTTTCCCCACATTAACTGCTTCCATAACATTTATTTATTCATTCATTCATTTTCTTATCCACTTGTCCTAGTCAGGGTCGCGGGATAGCCGGTGCCTAGGCGGCGATATATGGCACAAGACAGGAACAACTCTAGAGAGGGTGGCAAACCATTGTAGGGCACACACACACACACACACACACACACACACACACACACACACTAATGGGCACTTTGGAAACACCAATTAACCTAACACACGTCTTCGGAATGTGGGAGGAGACTGGAGCACCCAGTACCCAGACCATGTAGCTGTGAGGCGAAAGTATTAACCACTGCACCGCTGTGCCTACCCGCTTACATAACATGGAGTATTTTTTTGAAGAGCAGTGGATTTCTCCGTGCAGCCCTGCCAGGCACACTGCTATTGTTCAGTGTTCACCTGATGGTGGACTCATGAACATTAACATTAACCAATGTAAGACAGGCCTTTACTTTGTTTAGAAGTTACCCTGGGTTCCAGAGTGATTGTTGCTGGTTGACCACTCCTGGGGATGGTAACAATGGTCTTGAATTTCATTAATTTGTATGTATTTGTTTGACTGTGGATTGACAGAATCCAAACTCTTTAGAGAAGATTTTGTAATCTTTTTCAGCCTGATGAGCATCAACAACTCTTTTTGTCTGAGACCTTCAGAAACTTTTGTTCATACACTTCCACAAATGTGTGCTGGAAAGACCATTGGTACCACTGATTGAAAACATTAATTTCACCTTCATATTAACTGCTAATCACATACTTTTACCACTCACAGATGTGTAATATTGGATTCTTTTCCACTTTAAATAAATGACCCAGTATAATATTTTTGTCTTATTTATTTTATTTTGTTCCCTTTTAGACTTTTAGGACTTATGCCCACTAACCATACATGTAGTTTATTAAACTTATTATTGACATTTATACCGTTTAATAGGGATGTTAGTACACCAGGATCAGTTCACACAGCATTACATTGCTTATTGTGTGTGTGTGTGTGTGTGTGAGAGAAGTTACATGTATTTTTCATATTTGCTTTGTTGAAGAACGATGACCTGCACAGAAAATACAATATTGATGCAGTGACATGTGACAGCTCTGGAACTGACACACCTCTTACTGTCAAAGAGGAAGAAGGACCAAAAGAACATACTCCAGTCTCTTGTGCTTTGTCTTCATCCCTTTCTCACCGCTCCTCCACATCCCCAGTGGGACTGGTCCTGGACCGATTTCTTCGTAGCACCTACAACTCTCTAAATGACAATTCCAGTACAGGTTCACCTCCAGAAGCCTATGAACTTAGGTATGTATGGCAGCAGACTTGATGCTCAGTTAGGCCAATCACCTCTGTTGGTTACATTTTTAGTAACAATCAAATTCATGATCATGAAATCAAGCATGAGTTGTTCTGTTTTAATATTGTATGAATCATGATCAAGTTATGTCCTCACTAGGACCTGAATTTGACATTTACAGGTATTCAAGATTGGGAGTTATAATTTATTCAGGTGTGAAGCTATCCTATGATGGCTCCAGTGACTTGGTGGTAAAAGCCAGCTGCTCTTAATGGCCTGGGTTTAAGTCTTGGGTGGGTTTGCAATGTGAAGATCTGGTGGACTTATGGACTGGCACTCTGTATAGAGTGCACCTCTGCCTGTGCCCAGTGAATTCTGAATTCTGGAGATTAAGCTCCAGACCCTCCTGCATGACCCTGATACAATAAACAATGGTAAAAGGGGATGCTTTGCTTTACTTTTGCTATATAGGGTGCCACTATATGAGACCACTACTGAAAAAAGGCCCAAAGTCTGAGGCCACTTGTGAAGGTGCTTATGTGGATAAGGAGTCATACTGCAGTAGGATAATGACCCAAAACCCATTAATGACCCATTGTCAGATCAAAAATGATGTACTGAATGGTACTTAATGACCTTGCTTGATTTGTTCTCATTCTAATTATGTTTTAGGTTGATCACTAACAGTTATATATTTTTGTCTTTCTTTGTATAGAGGTAGATGCAACAGGGATTTCACACAGCAGCCATTTTAAGCATTTAGCCTATTAAAATATAAAATGGGGCTCTTCTAATTGCTCTGACAAATGCAGCCCCTCCCTAACACTCTTGTTCATGTTAGTGTTGTTGCACATTCTTTCTTTTTATCCACTTTTTTTGAAGACAAACAAGTAGCACGCTCATTTACATCGAGTTTTCTTCACCTTTTTGTGCAAGTTTCAATTGTGGAATCACTTAATGAAACTTAACTTTGCTTTTTCCCACTCTCACAAAGTCCAAGTCTTGTGGCCTTGGAAATGGACAGTGAAGAGGAGGACGAAAACTTTCTTATAAAGACGCTGCTTCCTCAGATATCATCAGAAACAAACAGCACTGGAGATAAGCCAGAGAGCACCGCCGATCTCCTGTGCACTTATTTGAACTCTGCCTCTTCCGACAATAACCATGCTTTTAAAAAGGTATAGATACAGCCTCAATTTTCATTGATACAAAACAGAACATTGATATACATTAGGGTTGTGACCTTTAACGTCATTACTGAACACAAATCATTTTTGACACTGGAATCTGTCCAAAAATCTTGTCTGCATTTAGTTGGGTGGTACAAACCTACGTTCCTTACTCTTGTAGCATTCTTGTCTGTCTTGAGTAAGGAGTTTATTTGTAACACATTTAGCAGACGCCCTTATCCAGAGCGACTTACAACTGATACAGTCTTACAATCCAAGAAATTGTGGGTTAAGCATTGTGCTCAAGCACCCAACAGTGGCAGCTTGGCAGAGGTGGGATTTAGTTCAGAATGCAGCTGGCCGAGTGCTAACTCGAACTAGAAAATTTGATCATATCACTCCTGTTCTATCATCACTGCACTGGTTACCAGTCAAATTCCGCATTGATTACAAAAGACTTCTTATAACTTATAAAGCTCTACATGGCCTGGCCCCACATTATCTGAGTGACCTCTTAGAGTTTTACAATCCAACTCGTCTACTTCGTTCGCAGGGTGCAGGACTTCTTTTAGTTCCTAGAGTTAAAAAAGTCACAGCAGGGGGAAAGGCTTTCTCATACATGGCCCCCCAACTATGGAATAAACTTCCCACTTTCGTTCGAGATTCAGACACCCTCCAAAGTTTTAAGTCTAGGCTAAAGACATACTTATTTACACAGGCTTTTGACTAGATTTAGACCAGGTTGCATGGTTTGGGTTGCTGAGGCCGGAGTCTGGAGTCATGTCTGGCCTGCCTGCCTTGTCGCTTGCCGGGAGTGTCCGAGTGGGGCGGTCTGGCTGAACTGGGCTTCGGTCCTCGTGATCTTCACTCGTGCATCCTTGCCTTAGAATAAGGGCAGAGCTGGGGGGTTCATAGTCCAAAGAGTCTTATGGTGATCAGGACACTTGGGTTTTGCTGTCTTCTGCCGCTCTCGGGGGGTTGGCCAATGTCTCATGTGATCCCTCTTGGCTGTGGTTTCCTAGAGGGAAAGTTCTCCTCTTTCTAGCTTTCTAGCTATGCTGCTATAGCTAATGCTGCCGGGGTCTTCGTGCTACACTTGCATCAGTGATTGACATGGCATCAGTGATTGTTAATAAACACTGTGCTCTTAATCAATAACAATTACATTTTCTGTTTTCTCTCCGAGCTGTGTTCTGGCAGTTCCAGCCCCACACATGATGTTTCATCTGATGGAGCTCCACTGTGCATAATTCACACATTTTTAAATATTTCGACCATGACTCCATGACTTTAGTTTTCGCTCTTAGATTTATCATCATACCCGGGCCACTTAATGTTCGATGTGCATACTTCACATTCTATTCAAACTTTGACCTCCATGACTTTAGTTCGCTCTTAGATTTATCATCTACGCCGCCCAAGGAGGTTGGGTCCCTTTTTGAGTCTTGGTCCTCCCAAGGTTTCTTCCTAGAACTAGGGAGTGTTTCCTTGCCACTGTCGCCCTAGGCTTGCTCAATTTGGGATTGGACGTAGTTATTAGGAGATAATCTAAACTTGTAAAGTTGCTTTGAGACAATGCTCCATTGTAAAAAGCGCTATATAAATAAATCTGACTTGACTTGACTTGATCCCTGGACCTTCTGGTCCAGAGTCCAGTACCTTAACCGCTAGGCTACCACAGTCCCACAGTGTAACTGGTGGAGTAAAGTATGAGAGGCCGTTTAGACCATTATTCAAACTTACCTCTCGCACGCACTATCAAACTCTTAGGCATTCTTGATAGTGAATGTGAGAGAGTTTGATGGTCGAGTTTTCTGATAGCCCTAGAGGGTTATCATTTTAATTAGTTGTCAGCTTTTGATTCGCTTATAGTCAATTATGCCCCGCCCCCTCCATGTATGGTATTTACCTAACAAGTGGAAATCCCTATAGCTTGCATTAAATGGAACCAAGAGCTCAGACACAGATTAATGAGGCTGTTGGCCTCCTAACAAACATATTAAATTCACCTAATGACATAAACACTATGGCGACAGTGGCAGCAACCAGCAGCCAATGCAACTGCTGATGAGGACATGTGTCGTTTATTGCGGTCAATTTTTATTATTAAATGGGAACATACAGTGGTGTGAAAAAATGATTGCCCTCTTCCTGATTTCCTATTTTTTGCATGTTTGTCACACTTAAGTGTTTCGGAACAGCAGTTTTTAAAAGAAGGTGTTTATTAAGGGAGAAAAAAATCCAGACCTACATGGTCTTGTGTGAAAAAGTGATTGCCCCCTAAACCTAATAACTGGTTGGGCCCCCCTTAGCAGCAACAACTGTAACCAAGCATTTGCAATAACTTGCAATGAGTTTTTTATAGCGTTGTGGAGGAAGTTTGGCCACTCATCTTTGCAGAATTGTTGTAATGCAGCCACATTGGAGGGTTTTCGAGCATGAATGGCCTTTTTAAGGTCATGCCACAGCATCTCAATAGGATTCAGGTCAGGACTTTGACTAGGCCACTTCAAAGTCTTCATTTTGTTTTTCTTCACCATTCAGAGCTGGACTTGCTGCTGTGTTTTGGATCATTGTCCTGCTGCAGAACCCAAATTCGTTTCAGCTTGAGGTCACCAACAGATGGCCGGACATTCTCCTTCAGGATTTTTTGGTAGCAGCAGAATTCATAGATCCATTTATCACAGCAAGTCTTCCAGGTCCTAAAGCAGCAAAACAGGCCCAGACCATTACACTACCACCACCATATGTTACTGCTGCTATAATGTCCTTTTTCTGAAATGCTGTGTTACTTTTACACCAGATGTCATGGGACACACCTTCCAAAGAGTTCAACCTTTGTGTCGTCAGTCCACAGAATGTTTCCCCAAAAATCTTGGGGATCATCAAGATGTGTTCTGGAAAAATTGAGACGAGCTTTAATGTTCTTTTTGCTCAGCAGTGGTTTTCGTCTTGGAACTCTGCCATTTTTGCCCAGTCTCTTTCTTCTGGTGGAGGCTGAGCTTAACTGACCTTATCTGAGGCAATTGAGGCCTGCAGTGCTTTGGATGTTGTTGTGGGGTCTTTTGTGACCTCTTGGATGAGTCATCTCTGCGCTCTTGGGGTAATTTTGGTCGGCTGACCACTCCTGGGAAGGTTCAGCACTGTTCCATGTCTTCGCCATTTGTAGATAATGTCCCAAAGCTTTAGAAATGGCTTTATAACTCTTTATAACCCTGGATTTTTTCTCCCTTAATAATAAACACGTTCATTTAAAAATTGCATTTTGTGTTTACTTGTGTTGTCTTGGAATAATATTTAAATGGGTTTGATGTTCCGAAACACCTGACAAACAATGCAAAGAAATAGGAAATCAGGAACGGGGCAGTCAGTTTTGTGTCACTGTTGTGTCCTTGAGCAAGACCCTTAACCCACAGTTGCTTGGATTGTAAGATTGTAATTTGCTCTGGAAAAGAGTGTCTGCTAAATGACTGAGTGTAATGGATACGTATGTGTACTCTAGTTGTTTATTCAGTACAGATGGTAGACTATGCATAGTGAATACAGTTGGACACAGATGCTATCATTTCCATAATGAACATGGATGGCATTGCCTATTTAAGATGTGAAGACATACTTCATGTACAAACACAGATATACACATGAATAACAGAGACACAAGGCATCAGAGAAAGCTTACAGTGTTTGTGGTTTTGTCCTTGTGACTCAGTAGTCACTTTCACATTCACACTCCCTGGATTAAGATGAGTCTGTATTCTATTAACAGCGTGCACCATTCTAACATGTAGGGCTCTTTGTGGAATGAGATCTCTTTGTGTGTTTATGCACTGATGTCATGCAAACATGGAGTGCTGAGTGTCAGGCTCAGTACAGATGTATTGATTCACAAGCAGCACGGAACCACAGAACATAGTGGTGAAGTAATTAAGAGCAGGTACATTTATTAACTAACTTTGATCAGCTCAGTTAACTTCACTGCTCATGAAACCCAGGAGGGAGGGAACAAGAGAGCGAGACAGCTCTGCATCTCTATTGTGTAAGTTGTGCATCAATACACCACCTAGCACAGAGAGATCCTTCTCCCCTCTGCCAGAAGAGAGAAGATTACGTTTTTAAACTAGACGGAGCCAACACTACTTAGGCAATGCTGATTTTGCCGAGTCTTGAGCTTGACCCCTGTCACGGCACCTTCTAATTTTTAACCACCATGGGCAAGACTTGTGCAGTCACATGGTAAACCAGTAATAGAGACGTATCCCAAAAGGTTAGTTAAATCTGTGTGTTGTGTTTGTTTTCAGGAGGCTGCAGATCAGGGAGTTCGGCATCGTTCTTATTCTTATTCATCACCCAAAATCAGCCTGCTGCCCAACCGTTTCAGCCGAGATGCCCAGCGTCCACATGCTGACCTCAACAACGGTTTGACCCTCTTTGTGGACTTTATTTTATCTAAAGTGTCATTACACCAAATATTTTTCACTATTTTTATAGAATTGCTAATAATCTAAACAATTAGTTACAAAAAAGTAAAACCAAGTGTGGTTTTACTTTTTGGAAACTGTTTGGACACTGTTTGTTTTTGTTAAGAATGGCATGGTGGCTCGGTGGTTAGCGTTGTCAGCTCACAGCTACAAAGACCCAGGTTTGATTCCCGGCTTGGTTGCTGCCTTTATGGAGTTTGCATGTTCTTCCTGTGGTTTCCACCCACATTCCAGAAATTGTGTTAGGTCATTTGGCATCTCTGATGGGTACCAGTGTGAGTGACTGAGGGTGGGTATGTCTGGGTGTGTGCATGTGCCTTGTGATGGACTGGTGCCCTGTAGGGTTGGCTCTTGCTTTACGTCCTGTGCTGCGAGTTGGAACTCGGCCACCTGCAACCCTACATTGGATTAAGGCAGTATAGAAAGATGAATGAATCACATGAACTTCATGTTGTGAACCTGAATCGAACCAGGAACTGTCCAGAATCTGGCTCTTACCAGTCACTGGAATGTAACCTTCATAAAAAACAAACTGCGAGTGAATTCAGCATAAAATCGACCTCTCTGAAAACTCTCTGCCAGATTCACGAAGGCCATGTAGACACCAGATTTTTTTATTAGAATTTGTGCATGTTAATGAATACCAATCGTTCGTGTCTAAAGAATTCAAAAGTTGTTTGAACCAATATCTCTCAACCGCCTGAATTGCCACCATCTCTTTCATGATGTAATTGGTGACAGTTTTTGTCTTGCTGTCTGTTGCTTTTATTGTCATAAGAGACTTTTTTTGTAGAGAGCTTCTTAAGGTTAAGGTTTTCTGAGTGTGTGTATATCCTACCTGGTTATATGATGCAGTGAAAATGTGAACTCTTAAGCCATGTTTTTGACATACTCAGCTCTCACATCATTAAAACAACAATTTAGATGTAATCATAGATGATACATGCCGCATACCTCTAGCTCGGGCTGTCTTTAGGGCACCACAGTTTATTGAGTGTGAGAGATGTGCACACTTTCCTGTGTAACTAGAGATGCTTGGGTAACAAGTTAATGGCAGTTTGAAAGTGTAGGCTGTTTCTTTCTGTCAACAAACTTTCATGGAAATTTCAATAAGGAATGTCTGGTCTGACCTAGGGCTGTGTGCGAGATGACCAACATTTCATATCACAGTATAGGTCATTTCATATCCCGATAACGATATATGTCATGATATAGCACATTTACTGCCAATTCAGTGTATAAATAGTTTTTTTTTAATAAAAATGAATTATAAAAAAAACGTTGTGAAAATTAAGCATATAACAAATGTAAGACAGTAACATATATAGGGTCAATAGAAGTGCACTGAGTGCAATTTTCTGTTCCAATGTCTGTTTCTTTAACATATGACTGGCCGTTACAGATTTTCTTTCTGTCTAAGGATTATAAATGACAGCATACAGAAACATTTTTGTTCAACTTTCATAATAATGGAAACGGTTTCATTGCTAAAGAAAGATAGCGGGGGCTGATGGCTTGTGTCTGGCTCTGCGCTACCTTTAGCTTAAATCTCTTTGTCTTTCTTGGCCTTGTCAAATTCCACATATACAGAGTTGTTCCTCCATGGCTGCCTGTATTGCAAACAGCACGGTCTGAAGAGCGAAGTTGACTAAGTAGCACTCAACACAACTCAGTTGCAGTGCGTTAGCAGCGGGTCTCGTAAACAAACCGACGAGTGGTTTAGCGTTTAACGCTCTATAGGCTACACACATGAACTGAATCGTGAATAAGTAAAAGCACTGTGCTGTTCATGTGTGGTTGTGTATGTCCCGCTGCCGCACACTGCACAAGTTAAATGTGACCAGCCAGAATCGGCTATATGAGACTGATGAGACCACCATTTATGGCTGATGACGCTAGACAATGGCAGATTCCATTGATCAGTGCATCTCTAACACGTGATTTTTGCGATGGTGGTAACAGAGGTTATGTCATGGGAACTGATCTGCTTCATAGCTTGCATAGTAATGTGTTTCTGATCCGTGCCACACATTTCATACTCGAATCATGTCCATGTGCTAGAAGCAGCTCTTCTTTTAGGTAGGAACTCCTTGTCACTCCTGTTCAGAATTACCCTGTTCTGCATTGTGTAATGCTCTCTCATTCCTCTTCTACTCTTGAACTATACACTCTTGTACTTCCTCTGCACAGAGAGCATGTATCATTGTTCACATTAGAATGGGAAAATAGAGCAATCTAAGAGATCTCAAACGAGGCTTAGTTCATCAGTATGACTAGCCTGGGCCAGTACTACAAACCTGCCAAACTTGTATTCGTCTTATAAAATTTCAATGCAAACTGAAAGTATACAAAAAATGGTGTGGTTGAGGACAGATCTAGCGAAACATCTAGTGAAGGAGGATCCTATGGACATCAACAACTCGTCTATGAAAGGTCTCAGAGGCGGATGTCAAGAGTCATTCTGATGAACAGCCAAAACAAGTGGCAGCTAAATATAATGCTGCTGCTGCTCCAACTATTGTGTCCGAACGCACAACTCGTTGTACATTGCTTGGTTGGCTATAACAGCAGACCAGCAGTTTGTACCAGTACCAGTAGCAGTATCTATTACATAGAAAGAAAGCTCTGATATTTTTTACACTGTGGAGACATATTGTTGTTCCCCATGAGAAACAAGTTTTTTTTTTTAAACAAAAACTGTAACTTTCTTTAGAAAAACCAACAGAGACTAAAGATTTGCTTTAGGTTACTGGGGTTAAGGTAAGCTACAGGTTCCTATAATTATAAAGAGACAAAGTGGTGTGTGTGTGTGTGTGTGTGTGTGTGTGTGTGTGTGTGTGTGTGTGTGTGTGTGTGTGTGTGTGTGTGTGTGCACGTGTGGGTGAGTGTATTCTTGACAATGGGTCTGATTTTCTTAAGCATTTTCTTCATGCACATGCTCTTGCTTCACATTTTTCTTTTTCTGAAGAACAATAGACTTGATAAAAGGCTGATTAGTTGTGGCATGCACTCATCATGTCACGTGAGGTTTGCATGTACCAGCCTCTTGCTGTGTAGGTCCGCTGATGGCTTTGGGAATCTGGCTCTGTAGCTGTGAAGCAGCTCTGGGCGGTAGTGAGTATCATGTCCACTGTGTTTTATAGATGGTGTCCTCTCCCCCAGCAGCAGTGCCAGCAGATCTCTCCTACAGGCCTTGTCTCTGTCTAAATCTCTCTCTCTGCTCAATCCTGTTAGTAAGTACTGGCAACCCACAGGTACACGCTTGCCTTCCTGCTGCACACAGCTCAATAATGCATGTGTAGTCGCTTGCGTTTGTGTTTTGTGTGTGCTCGAAATGGTGATGTGGTGCACTTATGAAGTTAACAGCGATGGAGCATTTACGTTTATGAAAGCAGTGGTTTACAGTGGCTTTAGAAAGCGTTGCTATTATGGGTGTACGATACGTCTGGTCTATGATAATGTCTTCATTGTTTTAACGAGTTGTACGAGCTGACATCGAGTATGTCACTCGCTTTGCTGAAAAGAACAAAAACAAGGCTTAAGTGTTCTCATATAAACTGCTTCCTGTAGCCAGGTAGGATGGAGTACCTGAAGCATGTTAGCACCACAGATCAAGCTGGCATTCTACCTAAAAGTTCAGAGTGACAAAATACAGACACCAATTGCTAGATGTGGCTCATCCTCACTCACATGGAGGTGGTTTGGTTGTTTAGGGGTGCTCAAGAGTAAAAATAAGAGTAAAAATGAGTGGTTTTTTGTTTGTGTATTTTTAACTGTGATCAGGTGAATAAAATGTTAAAACAGTAGAAAGTATGTGGTTTAAACATAATATTTTAACAACAAAAATACAGCAGGGGGGTGGCTGGTCTCACTGGGTGTTAAAGCTCTAATCTTAGAATCACCACTGCTGCAAATTCTTTTGGAAATCGGTTACTGTTAAAGATGGTTAAAGATAACTATCTTATTTCAAACAAACTTCAGGGCTCTACCGTCAACATCAGGCTTACACCAGCCAAGGTACCAGCATAAAACCAAACTGAGCAAACCTTAGGAGTATCATTCTGCACAAACAGTGCCTTACAACAAGAACAACAGATAGCAGGACATTACAGATTCGATTACCAGCATCAGTGGTGCTTGAAAGTTTGTGAACCATTTAGAATTTGCTATATTTCTGCATAAATATGACCTAAAACATCATCAGATTTTCACACAAGTCCTAAAAGTAGATAAAGAGAACCCAGTTACACAAATGAGATAAAATATTATACTTGGTCATTTATTGATTGAGGAAAATGATCCAATATTAAATATTAGTGAGTGGCAAAAGTATGTGACCCTCTAGGATTAGTAGTTCATTTGAAGGTGAAATTAGAGTCAGGTGTTTTCAATCAATAGGATGCCATCAGGTGTGAGGGGGCACCCTGTTTTATTTAAAGAACAGGGATTTATCAAAGTCTGCTCTTCACAACACACGTTTGTGGAAGTGTATCATGGCACGAACAAAGGAGAGTTGTTGATGCTCATCAGGCTGGAAAAGGTTACAAAACCATCTCTAAAGAGTTTGGACTCCACCAATCCACAGTCAGACAGATTGTGTACAAATGGAGGAAATTCAAGACCATTGTTACCCTCCCCAGGAGTGGTCGACCAACAAAGATCACTCCAAGAGCAAGGCGTGTAATAGTTGGTGAGGTCACAAAGGACCCCAGGTAACTTTCTAAGCAACTGAAGGCCTCTCTCACATTGGCTAATGTTAATGTTCATGATGTCCACCATCAGAAAACACTGAACACAATGGTGTGCATGGCAGGGCTTGCAATGGAGAAAGAACTGCTCTCCAAGAAGAACATTGCTGCTCGTCTGCAGTTTGCAAAGATCACGTGACGAGCCGAAGCTATTGGAAAAATGTTTTTGTGGACGGATCAGGACCAAAATAGAACTTTTTGGTTTCAAAGAAAAGCGTCATGTTTTAGAAAAGGAAAAAACACTGCATTGCCATGCATAAGAACCTTATCCCATCTGTGAAACATGGTGGATGGTAGTATCATGGTTTGGGGCCTGTTTTTGCTGTCATCTGGGGCAGGGACGGCTTGCCATCACTTGATGGAACAATGAATTCTGAATGATGTCAGAGAATTCTAAAGGAAAATGTCAGGACATCTTTCCATTACTCTGAATCTCAAAACGAGAAAAAAAAGAGGTGGGTCATGCAGCAAGACACCGACCCTAAGCACACAAGACGTTTCTATTCTACCAAAGAATGGTTAAAAAAAAAAAAGTTAATATTTTGTAATGGCCAAGTCAAAGTCCTGAACCTAAAGAGGACCATGAAGTGAGCAGCTATGGTGAAGGAAAAAAAACCAAAACCAACAACATCCCCAGAGCTGAAGCTGTTCTGTACGGAGGAATGGGCTAAAATTCCTCCAAGCCGGTGTGCAGGACTGATCAACAGCTACAGGAAACGTTTAGCTGCAGTTATTGCTGCACAGGGGGGTCACACCAGATACTGAAAGCAAAGGCTCACATACATTTGCCACTCACTAATATGTAATATTGGATCATTTTCCTCAATAAATAAATGAAAAAGGATATTATTTTTGTCTCATTTGTTTAACTGGGTTCCCTTTATCTACTTTAGGACTTGTGTGAAAATCTTATGATGTTTTAGTTCATATTTATGCAGAAATATAGAAAAATTCTCACAAACTTTCAAGCACCACTGTATATCATGAAAGACACAGTGCCAATTCAGGTGGTTGAGAGAGAGTCCAACAACTTTTGAATACTTTTGACTGAAGATGTACACTACCAATTTGTTATTGATAAATCCCAGAATATATTGAGATATCATTCATGTCAATATTTCACACCCCTAGTTTGTATACTTAATTTCACATTTGAAATAAACCTTAGGACAGGTGCATATACTGTAAGTAAGGTTGGAAACCCTCAGTAGGAGAAGCAGATGCAGAGTGAGTTGGATGAACCGTTTGTTTTGATACACACTCAGAAATACACAGAGTAATCTTTATTATGGATCTGATTGGATATGATTTGAGTTTGTGCGTATTTTAGAGTAAACAGAACTGCGTCTTAGTTAGATCCATGGGGACATCACACCAGAAAGAGAAAAGAAGGCCAGAACAAACACTTATCATTGTTTAACCACTGTAAATGTGTTCAGACTTGTGGGTGTGACTAAAGGTTCTGTACTTGCCTGTGACTGCTGACACCTCATTGCTTTGCTATGCTTTAATTGTGGCACAAGTGTCACATTGATTGTTCTGCTTCAGTTCATTATCATGTTCTGTGTTGCACCGGTGTTTAATGCGCATATTGCTTTCTTTGCAGTATTGCTACACATCTAACCCCAAGTCAAATCAACGAGCTTAATATGGCTAAAAATGTTCAGGTCTTTGGTGTAAATTTGTATCCCTATTTCCTGAATTCTTAATAAAATGATTTAATAGCTTAACCCAGTGGTTCCCAAAGTGGTGGGCAGGGGATGGGGAGTTGTTGCGGGGGGCTTGAGTGCAGCAAGGCAAATGAACGAAGCCGTCACTGAATAGATGTGAGGATTAAAGGTGTCGTTTTTTGCACAGCAAATATACAGGTTTTAGTTTTTCCTCTCGTCGAGCTGGTTAAGTTTTAAAGCCATGCTGTTACACAGTAAAAATGTAAGATGCATAATATGTGCCACTGCAGTAATGCAACTGTAAAGGTGATTTATCACTTTATTCATTTTTGTTCAATAGTAAGTTGCAGTTTTGTGTGAATTACAATGTTTAAAACTAGATCTACAATTCCTGAAGGAACTACGTTGGCCACTACATTTTCCCACTATTGACTACATGTAGGTACATGTCCTAAAACCTTTGACCACATGTAGCTTTGTGTACCAAAACTTTTGGCCATATGTGGCTTTGTGTTTTAATACTATTGTCTACATGCATGTATGTAATCCAAAACTATTGGATGCATGCAGGTTTGTGTCTCAAAACTATTGGCCACATGTGGGTTTGTGTCCCAATACTTTTGGCTACGTGTGTCCCCCAGTACTTTTGATTCACATGTGGCTTTGTGTTCAAATACTTCTGGCCACATGTGAGTTTGGTAGTGTATAATGTATTATGTACAGTGGTGCTTGACAGTTTGTGAACCCTATAGAATTTTTTATATTTCTGCATAAATATGACCTAAAACATCCTCTGATTTTCACACAAGTCCTAAAAGTACAGTGGGGCAAAAAAGTATTTAGTCAGCCAAATGAGAGCGGTCTGTAATTTTCATCACAGCTACACTTCAACTATGAGAGACAAAATGAGAAAAAAAAAATTAGAAAATCACATTGTAGGATTTTTATAGAATTTAATTGTAAATTATGGTGGAAAATAAGTATTTGGTCAATAAATTTGGTTTAACTCAATACTTTGTAACATAACCTTTGTTGGCAATTGACAGAGGTCAAAACGTTTCCTGTAAATCTCACCAGGTTGGCACACAACTGTCAGCTGGTATTTTGGCCCATTTCCTCCATGCCCGATCTCCTTCTAGAGCAGTGATTTTTTGGGGTCACACACAGACTTTCAACTCCCTCCACAAATTTTCTATGGGGCTGAGGTCTGGAGACTGGCTAGGCACTCCAGGACCTTGAAATGCTTTTTACGGAGCCACTCCTTTGGTTGCCCGAGCGGTCGTTTGTGTTGTTGTGGGGGGGATTCATTGTCATGCTGGAAGACCCCAGTCACATTCATCTTCAATGCTCTCACACTGATGGAAAGGAGGTTTTGACTTAAAATCTCATGATACATGGCCCCCCATTCATTCTTCCATAACAATGGATCAGCCCCAAAGCATGATGTTTTCCACCCATGCTTTCACAGTAGGTATGGTGTTTCTTGGGATGCGACTCAGCATTCTTCTTCCTTCCTTTGAGTTTTTTAACCAAAAAGTTCTATCTTGGTTTCATCTGACCACATGATATTCTCCCAATCCTCTTCTGGATCATCCATATGCTCTCTGGCAAACTTCAGACGGGCCTGGACATGTACTGGCTTAAGCAGGGGGGCACGCCTGGCACTGCAGGATCTGAGTCCCTCTCAGCGTAGTGTGTCACTGATGGTAGCCTTTGTTACTTTGGTCCCAGCTGTCTGCAGGTCATTCATCAGGTCCCTCCGTGTAGTTCTGGGATTTTTGCTCACCATTTTCATGATCATTCTGACCCCACGGGATGAGATCTTGCGTGGAGCCCCAGATCAACGGAGATTATAAATGGTCTTGTATGTCTTCCATTTTCTTACAATTGCTCCCACAGTTGATTTATTCACACCAACCTGCTTGCCTATTGTGGATTCACTTTTCCCAGCCTGCTACAGGTCTACAATTTTCTTCCTGATGTCTTTCAACAGCTCTTTGGTCTTGGCCATGGTTGATTTTTGAGTCTGACCGTTTGAGGCTGTGGACAGGTGTCTTTTATACAGATAACGAGGTCAAACAGGTGCCATTAATACAGGTAACGAGTGGAGGACAGAAGAGCTTCTTAAAGAAGTTACAGGTCTGTGAGAGCCAGAAATCTTGCTTATTTTTGGGTGACCAAATACTTATTTTCTACCATGATTTACAATTGAATTATTTAAAAATCCTACAATGTGATTTCCTGGATTTATTTTTTCTCATTTTGTCTCTCATAGTGGAAGTGTACCTATGATGGAAATTAAAGACCTCTCTCATCTTTCTAAGTAGGAGAACTAGCACAATCAGTGGCTGACTAAATACTTTTTTGCCCCACTGTAGATAAAGAGAACCCAGTTAAACAAATGAGACAAAATATTATACTTGGTCATTTATTTATTGAGGAAAATGATCCAATATTACATATTAGTGAGTGGCAAAAGTATGTGAGCCTCTAGGATTAGCAGTTAATTTGAAGGTGAAGTTAGAGTCAGGTGTTTTCAATCAATGGGATGCCAATCAGGTGTGAGTGGGCACCCTGTTTTATTTAAAGAACAGGGATCTATCAAAGTCTGCTCTTCACAACACATGTTTGTGGAAGGGTATCATGGCACGAACAAAGGAGATGCTTTGCAAAGTTGATGCTCATCAGGCTGGAAAAGGTTACAAAACCATCTCTAAAGAGTTTGGACTCCACCATATTTATGCAGAAATATAGAAAATTCTAAAGGGTTCACAAGCTTTCAAGCACCATTGTATAAGGAAAATTTGTTGGTTGAAATTTGACTCAACCTGGACTTATGGTTGGAACATATGGATGGAACCGTATTGTATTTGGTGGTGAATCCAGGATCTGTGTGTACATACCAAACCGCAGAGCACAACTATTTACGCAGCGGTGTTTGAACAGTGTCTGTACTTTAATTGTTTTAGACTGTATTAATTGTGTGGAAGAATAAGTATGATAATAATAAGAAGTAAGAGGGATAACAAAATGTATTCTTATCTACATAAGAGGGGATCTGCAGCAATTCTTTGGGAACCACTGGCTTAACCCTTCTACCAAAAACATTTCAACACCTATTAACAATAATTGATATGACAGTATAATGCGTACTGAAAACATCTATTGATCTGATGTCTGTATCTCAACAGAACAGCATGCACAGAGCTTAACCGAGCAGCCACAGGAGAAAAGGTAACACTGCAGCTTACAGTCCACTGTTCTTTCTCTTTTCTTCCTCTTCTGTTGTATCGACATGGATTATAGGATTTTGTTCTTGTGACGACAGAGTTGCCTGGAGACAGAGCACTTCCTGTTGCCCTTTTTAAAGTCATGGTGTTTTTTTCCTTTGAAACTGGCCATGTTCTTGTCAAAGGGGACAGACAGGAAGTATGAGAGTAGTGAAAGTTCCAGACACCAGATCAGTTCTAATTACACATTTCTTTGCTCAGCACAGTTGCTCCATCTGGTGGAGAGATTGAGTTGTGCATTTGTGAGAATAGAGGTTGTAACAGTAGTAGATATGAGTGAGCATGTGTGTGTGTTCCTATGTGTAGAGAGAGGTTCCGTAGGCGTGCTCAGTCAGCTGATGACGACTCCAGCATGGAGCTGGACAAGTCACTCCATCACATCACTCTCTCTGAATTCCTCAAAGAGTATGTCGCATACGTCTTCAGCTCTCATCTAACCAAAAGCGCCCTGATTTACTAAGGGTTTGTGTGTGTAAACACACAAGCAAACTCATGCATTAAGAGCATCTTTTAACTAAGCCTTTTAAAGGTTGCATGTGTGAGGCTGGAAGTGATCAGTGCATGCTCTCAATAGTGGATGCTGCACGCTTGGTCCAGAGTCTATCCAGGAACTCATGGGACACAAGCATGTACTCTGAACAGGGTACCACTATATCACAGAGCCTGTTAGGCACGTCAGTTGCAGTACTTACCTCCCTCAAGCATAGCCAAACATGCCTGTGTGACAGACGAGCCACAGAGACTCAGATCTGAGCAGATTTGACATAATATAACACACATGCACAGTGACCGGGCCAGTTTACGCCTGTCTACACCCTGATTGGTTCCTTGCATAACAATAGTTGGTCATCAAGCTTTACTTTCCATCAAGCCCTTGCTCCGACTGCATGACCTGATTTCATAAAAATCGGTACTCGCAATAAAAACAAAAGGCATACAGAAAACTCCGTACCGTTTTGTGTTTTCTAATAATTCACATGCAAACTGTTCATAGTGCTCTTTCCGTGGGATCTTAGTGAATCAGGGCCTGAGTCACCTTTGAGGCACTAGCTCAGAATGACTTACCAGGATGCACAAACTGGCATGGAAGCACGTCGCTAACATTTCTAACATCAGCACACAGCCAAAACTGTACAGTTGTGTAAAGTCATTGTAGGATGCCCTTTTCCTGTTTTGACACACATAGTGTGTGATACAACCATATTAGACATGTCTGGAATGCAGTGAATGCTGTGAATGTGGAATAAGCAAGTAGAATGTATTTCTTATTAGACCGAGAGAGCTGTGACTAATTATTAGATAAAAGCAAGGAAAGGAATGCATGACTTACCCTGAATACTTGTCTCTGAAAAAACTAACCTTTCCATTATAAACTGAAGAAGAATGTATTGTCTTAACCACAATAACATGGTTTTGTTTTATTAAGATGACCAAATGGAGAAGTGGCTATTGTACCAAAGCAGGATTTATGGTTTAACAAGATAACGTGCTCCTTTAAAACTCTCATTTGAATTTTGAACAATGGTGGTAACCATGTCACTTGATTTCCAATGGATTATTCTTTTAAGGAACTTTGTCTACAGTATGTTTATAACTATGGGTGAATTAATAACTTTTTCAGACTACGAGTACACGTCTGTTGGTACTGAAACTAAATGACTAAAAATGACTCTCAAACCAGCGTATAAAACTGTTGAATAATTAAATGTCATTTAGTGCAGTGCATCCTTACCATCCTTTTCAATATTTACTCTCCATTCCTCCTCTGCACATGACCTCCTCTCACATGGTGGTCTTCAAACCATCCTACCTGCGTTGTCCCTCTGATATATTTAATCCCAATCCTGTCCATCCTCATCACTCCCTCTGCTCCTCCCAGTTCCATCTGCATTCTTTTTTGTCAGCGCCACCCAAGCCATCCAACATAGCTGGCCTTACTACCGCCTTGTCAACTTTCCCTTTCGTTCTTGCAGATACCATTTTATCGCAAATCACTTTACCCTTGCTCTCCCCCTCCAGCCTGCCCGCACTCTCTTCACCTCGCTAATGCACCATTGCTTTGGACACTTGATGCCAAGTATTTAACTCAGCCAACTTCCAACATCACCTCCAATTGAAAACAACACCATTCTGTTCTCCTCCCTTTCATTCCCACACACTCCAGTCTCTTGCGCCTACATACTTTCATTCCCCTTCACTCTATTACCAGTATGTTTGTTTTCCTCCATTGTATTATTGAAACTCGTCATCTACGAGAACCAGCTGTGCATAGCTAGAGGGCAGCAATGCAAATTAATGAGGCATGTTTAAACCAGAACAATCTCAGACACTAAAATGTAAGATACATAATGCATGATACATTATGGTAGTTCTACTGTAAATGTGTTTCATCTCTCTATTTTGTGTTTTTGGAAAATTGTGTATGTGTATGTCGAAGTTGTGGCATTGTCCTTTTTCATTTTCTGTGTTGATGCATCCAAGTTTAATTCGTTCATCTTACTTGGGGTGCATCTTAAGACTGCCTTGCAGTTATCTTGCAAACCATTACCTCTGTCTTGGAAGTAGACCCTTTTCCAGTTATACTCATTGGTCAAAAGGCATTGTATATTTTTCAGTTTATTTTCTGCTTATTCTTTATTTATGTTTAGTGGTCACTGCACTTTGTTGTTCTACATTTACAGACTGTAGTCCATCTGTTTCTCTACATACTTTGCTAGTCTCCTTGACTCTGTTCTCTTAATGGTCAGGATCCCCACAGGTCCTATTTGGGTGGAGGATCACTCCAGCATCATGTAGGCAGTGTCCAGTGAGCACTGATGAAGGATTGGAGGATGACTAACAAACTTTGTAGCAACAGATGAGCCCAAATTGTATCTGATCTGTGCTGGTCCTGTGGAGGTCTTGACCAGCAAAGAACAGTGTAAAGGAGACTAACAAAGTATGTAGAGAAACAGACTACAGTCTGTAATTGTAGAACTACAAAGTGCAGTGACCCCTAACACTTGAATAAAGAATAAGCAGAATATAAAAATAGATAATACATATAAGTATAATATAATATAATAAAAAATATAGAATGCCTAAGACTTTTGCACAGTACTGTACAACAACTGAGTGTGCCTAATGATGAGTTGTTTTTCAGACTTGAAGAAGAAGAATGGGACAAATATGTTGTTCCTTCTAAGACTGAGCCAGAGAAATACAAAGTCAGCCGCACTTTCAGTTTCATTAAGAGCCGAATGTACAGCACTCGCAGCAAGAACAAAGTAAACACACACACACAAACTTACCATGTATTGGTGTCTATATTTATATAGTCATATTGAAGATGAACAAACAATTCCAGTCCACATACCAGTTACATTTCAGCAGATAAGATTTCAGAAATTAAAAGCTTGATGAGCAAGTGGCAGATTTCTTAAAAACAAAGTCCCAAGTCCCAGGTTATTCCTTTGTCCCTCTTGATCTGGATGTACAACTATTTACATTTACAGCATTTAGCAGATGCCCTTATCCAGAGAGACTTACAATTGATACAGTCTTACAATCCAAGCAATTGTGGGTTAAGGGCCTTGCCACTGTTGGGTCCTTGAGCAGCTTGGCAGAGGTGGGATTTGAACCCTGGACCTTCTGGTCCATAGTCCAGTACCTTACCCGCTAGCCTACCACAGTCCAAACTATGTATCCACATTCCCAGAACAATTATTTGACTGCACTAATCTCACTGCCTCTGAATACAGAAAGATTTTAACCGAGGCTTCTGGTGCTCTCATGGCTCTTTATTTGTTTTCAAAGGGAAAAACAAAGGGGAAGGAGGTAAAAGAAAAGCAAGCAAATGGGCACCAATTTGTAGCAGGTCCTGTTCTGGTGACTTCATTTTGTGATGTATGTGACAAACATCTTACTGGGAAAGACATTCTGCACTGCAACAGTGAGTAAGATTGCAACATTTCACCTTATTCATTTACATCTGGCAGTTGGTATTAAAGATATTTGTTATTAAAGCATCGTATATTAATATACAACATGTATATTTAGTGTTTGTTGTTTGTCAGAAATGTAGCATTTTCCCATGTCTTCCTAGATTGTACTATTAGCATCCATAAGGTCTGTAAAGACTCTGCATCACCGTGCCACAAGGTATTGTGCCCGTAGAGTTCAACTCAAAGCAGTAATACATGTTCTTGATTTATTATAAGTGTGGGGGTCTGTGTGTGTTCATTTTATATCTATAATTTCCTTCACAGAAACTGCAGGATAAAGGTTCAGTTTCCATGATGAAGGCCAGAGCAGCCACCCTCCCTCAGAGTAAGTGATACCACAGTAGGCTCTTAGAATCTTGTCTAAGACTTATCCTTTGGTTCACAGTGGAGTTCATCTCTTCTTCCCCTTTGACTATGTCGTTTTTCTCATATGTAGACTTTATAGTGCGTGAAAGTTCCTCATCTTCCCAGATACCCACCTCAGCATCCCTGTCAGTGACAACACCACAAGACAGGAAAGAGTCAAACCCCCTTCCATGTCCTCCATCTCGGAGTGCCTCTCTTGTTCCAGATTGGTGAATAAACCCCCTAATTCATCTTTTATTTCTTTTCCAGCTTGTATTTAATTACCTGAAAGCATATGAGCTCAGGGTATTCTCAAAACATTTGTGCTTTTTTTTGTGTTTGACGTTTGTCTGTTTAGGTTAGCCGAGAGCCCAAATGGAGACAGTGAACCCTGGAGCACTCATGGCCAATCTGACGAACCCATACAGACTATGGGCTCATTGACTTCCAATGACTCTTCCTTTATGGAAGGTAAAGAAACCTATCCTGTTTCTAGTGACACTGGACTGTGAGTTCAAATGCACACCAACAGTAAGATGATTTGCTTTGTTACTAGGCTGTTCCAGTGAGCATGTAAAGGGCCTAGTAGTTATTTAGTGTATGTACACTGCTGACACATAATGGACTAAACCTAAAATCAGTCTTCATTTTACCATCTGGTTTTGATTTAGTTTATTTTTATTACATTTTATATTAATATAATAAAATATAATAAAATATTATGTTAATTTTATAAATTGCTATTTTATTAATTTTAGACAAATTTTAGTCATTTGTTAGTTTTAGTTTAGTTTTACTCGACTTAAAACTAAAAACAGTCAACTTTTTGTCAATTAAATTGCATATATGTTTTAGAGGTAAGCTCATTATTTTTAATAACTCATGAACAATAGCTTAAACGCTATGTTACATGTAATAACATGTTAACACCCAAAATTTAAAAAAGTAATATGGAAACTTTTTTCTTCAAAAACATTTTTCATTTATTTCAAATTAACATGCTGACAGGTTTACTATGATGGCACTTTGTCTAATTAAACTAATTATACAGTATGGTTTCATTTTGAAATAATGGTGAGTCCACACATACAGTGGCACAAAAAAGTATTTAGTCAGCCACTGATTGTGCAAGTTCTCCTACTTAGAAAGATGAGAGAGGTCTGTAATTTTCATCATAGGTACACTTCAACTATGAGAGACAAAATCCAGGAACACATATTGTAGGATTTTTATAGAATTTAATTGTAAATCATGGTGGAAAATAAGTATTTGGTCAATAAATTTGGTTCAACTCAATACTTTGTAACATAACCTTTGTTGGCAATGACAGAGGTCAAAACGTTTCCTGTAAGTCTTCACCAGGTTGTTGGCATACACTGTAGCTGGTATTTTGGGCCCATTCCTCCATGCAGATCTCCTCTAGAGCAGTGATGTTTTAGCGCAAAACACAGACTTTCAACTCCCTCCACACCACACATTTTCTATGGGGCTGAGGTCTGGCTAGGCCACTCCAGTACCTTGAAATGCTTTTTACGGAGCCACTCCTTCGTTGGAAGACCCAGCCACGTTCCATCTTCAATGCTCTCAGTGATGGAAGGAGGCTTTGGCTTAAAATCTCACGATACATGGCCCCGTTCATTCTTCCCTTAACACGGATCAAAGCCGTCCTGCCCTCTCTGCAGAAAAAACAGCCCCGAAAGCATGAGGGTTTTCACCCCCATGCTTCACAGTAGGTAATGGTGTTCTTGGGATGCAACCTCAGCATCCTTTTTCCTTCAGTTTTGAGTTTTTACCAAAAGGTTTTATTTTGGTTTCATCTGACCACATTGATATTCTCCAAATCCTCTTCTGGATCATCCATATGCTCTCTGGCAAACTTCAAGACGGGCCTGGACATGTACTGGCTTAAGCAGGGAGACACGCTGGGCACTGCAGAATCCGAGTCCCCTCTCGGTGTAATGTGTTACTGATGGTAGCCTTTGTTACTTTGGTCCCAGCTCTCTGCAGGTCATTCATCAGGTCCCTGCGTGTAGTTCTGGGATTTTGCTCACTGTTCTCATGATCATTTGACCCCATGGGATGAGATCTTGCGTGGAGCCCCAGATCAAGGGAGATTATCAATGGTCTTGTATGTCTTCCATTTTCTTACAATTGTTCCCACAGGTGATTTATTCACACCAACCTGCTTGCCTATTGTAGATTCACTCTTCCCAGCCTGCTGCAGGTCTACAATTTTCTTCCTGGTGTCTTTCAACAGATCTTTGGTCTTGGCCATGGTTGAGTTTGGAGTCTGACTGTTTGAGGCTGTGGACAGGTGTCTTTTAAACAGATAATGAGGTCAAACAGGTGCCAGGTAACAGGTATACAGGTAATGAGTAGAGGACAGAAAACCTTTTTAAAGATGTTACAGCTCTGTGAGGCAGAAATCTTCCTTGTTTGTGGGTGACCAAATACTTATTTTCCACTATAATTTACAATTAACTTGTTTAAAAATCCTACAATGTGATTTCCTGGATATTTTTTTTCTCATGTTGTCTCATAGTTGAAGTGTAGCTATGATGAAAATTACAGACCTCTCTCATCTTTCTAAGTAGGAGAACTTGCACAATCAGTGGCTGACTAAATACTTTTTTGCCCCACTGTAAGTATTTCATATCATTGTTTAGTTTTTATGCATTCACGAGAAGTGTAGTACATTTTGTTATAGCTCTCGTTTTCAAATGTTACTTTTTATTTAGTCCTCGTCTTGTTTTTGTTGTGAAACATAGGTCATAAAAACAAATAATTTCCTCATAGTTTTCATTAACAAAACTATTAATGCCTAAATTTGCTAAATATTAAGCTTTTAATGGTCCTAATAACCAATAAAAATACACTCCTGAGACTTGTGCCACCATTGCTCGTCACTGCAATGCAACTGTTCGGGGGAAAAACTGGAATCGGTGAAATTCACTTGCGTAGAGTTTTTGTACACCAAGTTAAAATCTTGAAAAGATTTAAATGTTCGATATAAAACTCTAACACGTCGGGGTGCTCAATTTCCTAAGACCATTTTTTTTCTTGAAAGTTTAGTCATTAGTTGGTAATCAGAGACACCTGATACAGTCCGTAACAAGCCTGAACACAAGCTCTTAAATAGAACCAGGAGTGACAGATCTCTACAGATAGAGATTTACAGTATGCAGTCTTGTGAGTCCCAAGGTAAATGAGTGAGAAAACCTGGTTCAAAAAGAGCACAATATTATGCAGGGGTTGATTGTCAGAAAACAACATAACAGGTCTTCATCAGGCCAACTGCAGCTACTGTGAAATTCCCCTGAAAGACCCTAAAGGCACAGCAAGTCCCTGTTTTATTATTAGCTATTAATTAAATAGATCCATGCTTTGAAACAATAGATGATGTTGCCAGACATGAAGGATCTAGAAGGCCCAAAGCCTCTTTATACTGTGATGACCACCTGCTGAAATGTAAAAGTTCTCAAAGACAAAGAAAAAAGTTTTCAATATCTGTCAACAGAACGTATTACCTCAGAAAACAAGACTCTTTTGAGAACAACAGTAACTAGAAGGTTGCCTAATGCAGGTTTTGTGTTCAGAGGATGTGTTAAAAAGCCATTGCTGACTAAGAACAACATCAAAGACAGAATGAAGTTTTGTGTTGCTTCACTGTGAAAAGTAAATGAATGCAGAAAGCCTTGCTTCCAACCCTTGATGTTAAAGTTCTTTTTCTAAATAGGAACGATCAAAAGTTATTTCTCAACAAGACAATGCTTCTGCTGAAAACCACTTAGAAGTGGCTTGAGAATAAGTCTGCCTGGTCAACGTTGAGATTTGAATCCTTTAGAGAGTAGTTGGTCTAACATTAAAGACAAACTAACTGGGGAACATGTTTTAAGTACTCATCAGCTGGTTGCAGCCAGATATAGAGTAGACCTGTCTCATTTATACAAAGCTGTCTGAAAGGCCCAAAGTTACTTTATCTGTTTGTTTCATTTTTGTTCATTTTCTGCCCAAATTATTTTCTGCTGACATGATTAATAGCTTAACATTAGCAGTTTTGGATTTGGCACAATTTATGCACAGGAGAGTAAGGGAGGGGCCAAAAGTCTGAGACCACTTGTCTGAGAAAATGCTTCTATTTTTATTATAAATCATACAATCAGCATAATAATTTATTTGTATTTGAAATGTTCCCCTGACCTAATCCCCACTGAGAATTTATGGGGGCACTTTAGAATATTGTGAAATCATGTCATTACAGCAAAGGGTGAACATGCCAAAATACCAATAAATTATGAAATTCGTATTTTTCTTTAATGTTTGATTTACTTCATCTATGCATGGACGTAATCAGAAAAAGAGAGAAAACAGCTCGACAGTAAGCTCCATACATTAACACTAATAAATCAGACACAAAGAACAGGGCTAGAATTAAACAAACATCAGATATCTAGATAATAGAGCTGGAATACGTTAACACACAGTATGGAAGGAGGGGAATACAGGGAGGAATACATACAAGAAACAGGAACAGACAAACTGAACAGCAAGGAAGTGTGACAAGACCTGTCCAGGAAGTGAAGAGCGAGGGGGGGTTAAATAGTGGAGGCACACTCGGCTGTAAAGCAGCAAACAGTGGAAGGAGAAACGTAGGCATGTAGGATGACGTTACCAGGCTACTTCCAGGGCACATCATCCCGATTAAAAACATATGTTTTTACGTAGAATATCTCTCCCTTTTGCAATGTAGGATTAAATATTCAGCCAAGGTGCTGTCAGACCTGACCACAAATGGGGAGGTGCAAAAATACAGAAATATAAAAGAACAAACAAAACACAACAATGCAAAAAAAGAAACCCAAACACACTGGAGATGCATCAAACCAAAACCAGGCAGATCACGTTGGATGCTAGGCAATGGTGTGATGAGGAGAACACATGGGAACAAAGGACAAGTGACAAGACATCACCCAGAGTGGAATAAACAGATGAAATAGGCTGGTACTGATGAGGGGTAATGGGAGACAGGTGATGAGGATCAGAGGGAGGGTGAATAAGAGTGTGGCAAGACAGGGGCCGGATGGGTTGTGTGTGCATGAGGGGATTCTGGAGGATTGAGTCTGGGAAGCTGGAAGTTTAATGTGACAGTTTCCATTAATTATCTATCTATAATTTCTCTTCCAGACACAGTAGATGCAACTCTACGAAACGGTCTGGGGATTGACACTCAGGATTTTGATGCAGAGTCTTGGAGTCTGATAGTGGAGCCTCAATTCTGCCAGAAGCAGGGGAAACGTACAGTCAAGAGACAGGATGTCATCTATGGTGAGCACATGAAAAGAGCTTTTGGAATTGTGTCTAATGAATAAAAAATAGCTTGGATTTTTTACCTGTCAGTTCATGTCTAGGAATACTAAAACAGGTGCAGTGATATGAAAGATAAACATATAAAAAGCAGATTGAATAGCTTTAGCAGTAAACAGCTGGTATGGGCACGCTGTCATGCTTTCAGCCATGGATGAGGACAGAGACAGACGGAAGGGCAGACTGTAAGTGCAAAGTCTTAGTGCTTTACTAGATGGCACAGTGCAAACGAGTGCTAGGCAAGCAAGGATACACAGACAACATAAACGGACCAAGTGTGAACAGACAAAGGCTAGGCGGCTAAGCTAACGCAAACAGCCGAAGTTTGTTTGTTAACAAGCTAGGATAAAGTGCAGAGATACACAAAGAAAGGATAAACAGAGCTAGCAATGCTAACAATGATGGGAAACGTAGAGCACAGGAAACTTCTACAACCTACAGTGACAATAGCAGCATCTGGCAGCTTCATTGGGATGCCAAGTTGACCGTTCTATAGTGCGAAGAAGCTTGATCAGGAATGGTTTTTTTGGAAGTGTAGCAGCCAAGTAACCACTTTTTCAGAAGATATGCTAAAGCTCACATTATTGAAATGACGTTCAGTGGCATTTCAAAAGTATCATGGCGTGACAAATCTTGTAAAGTTGCTTTGAGACAATGCTCCATTGTAAAAAAAAAAAAAAAAACACTATATAAATAAATCTGACTTGACTTGAGAAATCCAAGGTTGAATTTTTTGGGTCCAGTCATTGACAGTATGTTATACTTCGATTCTCATCGTTAATTCGTTCCAGAAGCTTTGTCGAGAACTGAAAGCGATGAGTCCCAAGCTAATTTTTATCATAAGTAATAATGTAGATTGAATGAATCTGTTCCAGACCCCCAGAAAATCCACACTGTATACAGCTTTATATGCATTAATGGACTATTGTACAGGTGCTCCCTGATTTATGATGGGGATTTGTCCATCATAAGATAAATGTAACGTGAACTTTAGGAGGTTAACGGGTGTTTGGTAGAGCGATCTATACAGTGGGGATGTGGGAAGAATACTATGATAAATAACGATAAGTAAGTTAATCTGTAACACACTTACATTAACCTACAGTCGGCCAAAATAATTAATACAAAGTTTATTTCATAATAAAGTGTTGAAAAATCTCATCTAACTTGGTTTGTAATGGATTGAAATCGAAAGGTAAAAGCAACACTTGGCACTAGCATATCAGCTAAGCTAACTGGAGCCTGTGTTCTGGAGGATTCAGATCCTGTTTTGGGAATCCGATAATAAACATAAACATAAGCTTTCAACAGAAATCGTATTTTCATATTAACCGTGAATTTCAGATTTTCCCGGGAAGCGATCCATAGTATACGCAGTACTTTCCTGCACTCAGATGAGGAGGTCGCTGGGAAAAGCCGTAGCCACGCAATAATCGTGTTTTATTTTTCACTTTCAATTGATCATTCAATAAATGACATGAGATATTCGATACTTTACTATGAAATAAGCTTTATGTTAATGCCGTGTTTTAAATGTGTTTAAGGTACGCAGCATAGTGAAATACTCTGCTGACGTAGGGAGTCACATAGCGGGAGCGATGAGCTCTGGGAAATGTAGTGAGGAAAAGCTGTGGTCGCAGTCGTGTTCAAACCTGTTTAATGTAGCCAGTTGTATGCTGTATACAGGATATATCAAACTCCTAGAGTTACGAAGAATTCAATTTCCGATGGAACTTTCTGGACCTATCCCCATTGTAAATCGGGGATTACCTGTATACTAAACGTAAGTACTGCATGTTTGTTTGGATTGTAAACAATGAATTACTGTTGTGTGCTTAGAGCTAATGCTTACGGAGCTACACCATCTTCAAACACTGACCATCATGGCGGAGGTGTTTAGGAGAGGTATACGGGAGGAAGTTGGTTTGGACGCTGATGCCGTTGGTCGGATATTCCCTTGCTTGGATGAACTTCTCCTCCTCCACAGAGACTTCCTGTCAGCTTTGAAGGAGCGTCGCCAAAGCTCTGTCCAGCCTGACAGCGACAAGAATTACCTCATTGACCGTGTTGGTGACATCCTCCTTGAACAGGTGGGCAAAATCTTGCTTAAACAAAGTACATGCGGATTGATTGCTCACCACCAAAATGAGTCCCTATCAGCAAATGATTACAGGTTTCCAGTCGTTATTATATACCCCATACTTAAAGTGCATTATTAAGAAAAAAAATACAATAAAAGCAAGCTGTAGTCATGTTGATGTCCATCGTGCAGCCCTGCTACCAAATGAGCAGCGTGTTTCTCTAAACTGCTCTGTTTGTTATGTAGTTCTCTCAGGAAAATGCTGAAAACATGAAGCATGTCTATGGGGAGTTCTGCAGCCGTCACACTGAAGCCGTCAACTTCTTCAAAGAACTTCAGCAACAGAACAAAAGATTTCAACTTTTTATTAAGGTAAATAATGTGTGCTTTCCTATTAAAACCATACGGCGTGTTTCAGACAACGTTCCATCTTCACATTTTGCTGGAAGCATTTTTACAAACCAGTTAATCAGTTAGCTTAACAAAAAAGTTAGTATGACCGTTATTATCGTTACCTAAAACTCTGAAAATGTATTTAGATTATATTGTAAACTCATTTAATTTTGAGTGACATGGATGAGGTTACAGAGATGACAGATCATTAAAATGAACAAAAGACACAAACTCCCATGCTGTGACCACTAGTGAAAACGCTTCTACTGCATCTCACTTGAATTCCATAAAATGGTTTTCATTACAAATCATATGATCATATATTTCAATGAAAAGTAGAATTTTTGGAAGGGTAAAATAGGGTTTTTTATATATATATATATATATATATATATATATATATATATATATATATATATATATATATATATATATATATATATATATATATATATATATGAGATATTCCCTTGATTAAAATCCCATCGAGCATTTATGGGGGCACTGGAAGACGGAGAAATCCAACCAGTCAGTAATATGACAAGATTCTCTTTGAAATATTGTGAAATCACTCACTCCCTCCCTCACTTTCTTATCTGCTTGACAGCCTTAACTCTCTGCTTTTGTTCACAGCAACAGAGCAGCAACTCGCTGGTAAAAAGGCGTGAAATCCCAGAATGCATTTTACTGGTGACTCAGCGAATCACAAAGTACCCTGTGCTTTTAGAGAGGATACTGCAGTACACAGAAGGTACTGTGAACACACACACTGTTTTTTACTATTAGTTTTTCACATAGTAAGTACATTCATTTCTCACTCGAGCTGTTTTCATAAGACTGTATGGTGTGTTGATTAGATGATGTGGCCACATGATTGAGTACACTACACAAGATTTGAGTGTTTCTGAGAGCAGCCTACCTGCATTTTTACATTTCACTTTTAATTTTTAATTGCTTATTTTGGTTGTGCATACAGTGGTATATTCTATACGGTATTAACATGTCATTCTCTTCGGATTTGAAAGTTTACCAAACCAAATGCATCAGCCAAATGTAAGGTTGCATGTCTGGCCACTAGAGGGCAGCCGCCATGTGTTTTAGTGTTAACGCTGAGCTGAATTTGCAGCACAGCCAAAGCCCGAACCAGTATAAATAATTATCAGCTGCACTGTGGGCTATATAAACATCACGGTTCTCTGACCTTTGTCAGACCTTTGTAGAGGACTGCCATTGGTTGTGATGAAGCATGAACATATGAGAAGCACTTAAAAGGAAGGTAGGAAAGAAAGACGTTTTATATGGGCCGCTAGCACCCAAAGTTCAGAAGGGGTTTTCTGGGTTGAAAGTCTGGTAGTATGGCTCCCTGGCACCAACAGTCTGAAGTGGTTCCTGGCACAAGTAAGGCCAGTAACATAAAGCATGAAAGTAAACACAGAAGTAGGAGTAACAAATGTTATATGCATATATTTGCATCAAAGCGCAGCAGTGGTGCCTGAAAGTTTGTGAACCCTTTAGAATGATATACATTTCTGCATAAATGTGAGCTAAAATATCATCAGATTTTCAGTAAGGTCCTAAACCCAGATAATAACCCAATTTAAAAAATGAGACAAAATATTAGAATTGATCATTTATTTCTTGAGGAAAAATCTAATATTACATGTCAGTGAATGGCAGAAGTATGTGAACCTTTGCTTTCAGTATCTGGTGTGACTCCCTTGTGCAGCAATAACTTGGAGGAATGCTTGGAGGAACTGAACACTGGGGTGTTGGTGGATTTCCTCACATGAGCTAAACATTTCTATTGGATTAAGTTTGTGATTTGTGTGCTTAGGGCTGTTGTGTTGCTGCATGACCAGCATTCTTTTGAGATTCAGTTCATGGTCAGATATCCTGACGTTTTCCTTTAGAGTTTGCTCCTATAATTGTTCCATCAATCATGGTAAGCCATGAAGGCCCGGATGCAACAAAACAGGCCCTAACCAGGATGCACTCATTCGAAGGAGTTGTTGGAATCAAACAAAACCTTATTGACTGTAATGATGATATATTTAAGTGATTACAATATTAGAGTGAAATGATATGTTTATTGGGGAAAACTTTACAATTAAAAGGAGGGCCTAGTTACCCTGTTAAGTCGCACCTAGCTTGGATACAAAATGAGGTGCAGTTGTGCATGGAGGCAAACAGGTTTGGTATGGAATCCTCTCTACTTTGGTCTGTCTGGACTGTTCGCTGTGTGTGTATATGCCCTCATGAAACCACTCCTCACAAAACCTTCTAACAGCTAGGTCAGAACAGCCTAGATGGTGAGCAAAACCACCATCCTGCGTCCCTCAGTCCAATGGACTTCCACCTCTCAAAGTCTGACAACTAGGTAAAATATTTTCGAGTGCATCATAGAGGCATATCTCGAAGTCAGCGATCTCTTACCAAGAGGTACACTACTCAAAAATAGACACTGACTTTTCATAGGGTAGCAGCTGAGATACTTTTACACTTTCTTGTGGCAAGGCCCAGTGTCTAATCACTTATATATTGTTTTTTTTGTTTTAAGAAAGTCATTTACATTTCTGCCTGAGACATAACTGCATGCTGAGTTTTGCAGCAATCTGACATTTCTACCTGGGTGCTTATTTATTTATTTATTTTTGTCAAAGATTATACTACCACCACTGTATTTCACAGATGAGTTTTATGCTGTAATGCAGTGTGTTTCTTTGTCTAGACATAACACTTCTCATTTAGTGGAGTGGTATGTTATCATCATTACCTCATCTTCCATAGTTAGAATCACAGGATAGTCCTGATCTTTGTGTTTATATTCTTTTTTTTCAGAGGGCACACAGGAGCACGCCGATCTCTCCACCGCACTTGCGCTGGTGCGCGAGCTAATCTCAGCCGTGGACATGCGTGTGAGTGAGCGAGAGCAAAGCCAGTGGCTAAATGAGGTGCTTGGCCGTATGGAGAGCAGGAGCTCGACCAGACTGAAGAATGGTTTCATCTTCCGTAAACAGGACATAACCAATGGCCGAGCGCTGCTCCACCATGGAACATTGCTCTGGAAAACTGCCACCGGTAGACTTAAAGGTTAGAGAAGTACAGTGATAGAGTGCAGTGCTTTATTGGAAGTGTTATATTAATGCTATATTGATCTCTCCACTTTCTCAGATTAAATAACAGTTAGCAATCTAATTGTGTCACATTTTAGTCCACTCTTTCACTAATCTGTGTGAGCAATACAGTTAGGAATGGACCGTGGAGCCTTCTCATTGATTAATACTATTTCAGACTGATGATTATATCAATGACCCTATTGATCTTTTCAGAATGAGTTTCATTCAGAACTATTCTTTTTCAGTAATATTCAAGTCTAGTGGCCATTCCAAAATCTTAACCTTTTATTTATATTTTCAGCTTCAGTTTCTCCACTAAGACATTGTCTTCCTGGAATTTGCATTTCATACAGGTAATGAAATATGGATTATTAGAATCCATATTTCTAATGCCAGTTGCTGCATCACAACCACTTAGTAAAACTTATTCACATTTAAGGTTTCTCTTTTGATGAAATATAGAATATGATTGTTGTTTGTGTAAGCAGCTCTATACATCGGACCAGAGAAATACATTTCTCATACCAACCAGACTTTTCAGTGATATATACAGTGGTGCTTGAGAGTTTGTGAACCTTCAGAATTTTCTGTATTTCTGCATAAATATGACCTAAAACATCATCAGATTTTCACACAAGTCCTAAAAGTAGATCAAGAGAACCCAGTTACACAAATGAGACAAAAATATTATACTTGGTCATTTATTTATTGTGGAAAATATTATCCAATATCACATATTTAGTGAGTGGCAAAAGTATGTGACCCTCTAGGATTAGCAGTTAATTTGAAGGTGAAATTAGAGTCAGGTGGTTTCAATCAATGGGATGCCAATCAGGTGTGAGTGGGCACCCTGTTTTATTTAAAGAACAGGGATCTATCAAAGTCTGCTCTTCACAACATGTTTGTGGAAGTGTATCATGATACGAACAAAAGAGATTTCTGAGGACCTCAGAAAAACAGTTGTTGATGCTCATCAGGCTGGAAAAAAGTTATAAAACTATCTCTAAAGAGTTTGGACTCCACCAATCCACAGTCAGACAGATTGTGTACAAATGGAGGAAAATTCAAGACCATTGTTACCCTCCCCAGGAGTGGTCGACCACCAAAGATCACTCCAAGAGCAAGGCGTGTCATAGTTGGTGGAGGTCTCAAAGGACCCCAGGGTAACTTCTAAGCCACTGAAGGCCTCTCTCACATTGGCTAATGTTAATGTTCATGAGTCCACCATCAAAAGAAAACTGAACAAAACAATGGTGTGCATGGCAGGGTTGTACAAGGAGAAAGCCACTGCTCCAAAAAGAACATTGCTGCTCGTCTGCAGTTTGCTACAGATCACGTGGACGAGCCAGAAGGCTATTGGAAGAATGTTTTTTTTGGACGGATGAGACCAAAACAGAACTTTTGGTTTAAAAGAAAAGCGTTATGTTTGGAGAAACCTTATCCCATCTGTGAAACATGGTGGTGGTAGTATCATGGATCAGGCCTGTTTTGCTGCATCTGGGCAGGACGGCTTGCCATCATTGATGGAACAATGAATTCTGAATTATATCAGAGAATATTAAAGGAAAATGTCAGGACATCTGTCCATGAACTGAATCTCAAGAGAAGGTGGGTCATGCAGCAAGACAACGACCCTAAGCACACAAGCCGTTCTACCAAGAATGGTTCCAGAAGAGTAAAGTTCATGTTTTGGAATGGCCAAGTCAAAGTCCTGACCTTAATCCAATCAAAATGTTGTGGGAGGACCTGAAGCGAGCAGCTAATGTGAGGAAACCCACCAACATCCCAGAGCTGAAGCTGTTCTGTACGGAGGAATGGGCTAAAATCCCTCCAAGCCGGTGTGCAGGACTGATCAGCAGCTACAGGAAACGTTTAGCTGCAGTTATTGCTGCACAGGGGGGTCACACCAGATACTGAAAGCAAAGGCTCACATACTTTTGCCACTCACTAATATGTAATATTGGATCATTTTCCTCAATAAGTAAATGACCAAGTATAATATTTTTGTCTCATTTGTGTAACTGGGTTCCCTTTATCTACTTTAGGACTTGTGTGAGAATCTGATGATGTTTTAAGTCATATTTATGCAGAAATATAGAAAATTCTAAAAGGTTCACAAACTTTCAAGCACCACTGTATATTGCTTTACATCAAGTCTTTATAAGTTGAATGACACAGCAAATGAGTAAAGAAAATGAATGTAATATTTTAGTGTAGCAGGATGTTTGGGTAATACTGTCATTTTACGGTTATTTATCCCCGATATAATATTGCTCATTTTAAAACCTACTGCTGGTCTGTTTCACCTGAAGTTGGTTCCCAACCTGGGGTCCGTTGAGCAGCACCAAACATCACAAAGGGTGTGCTGAGTCTTTGTCTGCTTTGAGGTGCTCTGAGTTTGTCAAACTTTTGCGCATGTTAAATAAACTTAAAATAACACTCACTAGAAAAAAAAATCGTTATTTAAAATGATAAAAAATATATATTCACATCAAAAAGAGTACACTACGTTGTAAAAGGAACCCAATAGAAAAAGTAAAGATTTGCAATGAATCCCAAGGAATTTGCATAGAACACAATAATGTGAAGCCCATATGAATTAGCAGTTTGTCTAGTGCACGAAAGGTGAGTCTTACAACCATAAGAATACCGTCCCCATAGACGGTACAGGGCACCCATGAAGATGGGTCAGTGATGATGCGTGAACATTTTTGTGCTGCAGGAACTGGCAGTCTTGACCGTTTGACTTGCATCATGGATTCACAGAAATACCAAGCCACTTTCAGGAGGAATGATATGCCTTCTTTGGTGAACTTGAACCTTGGTGATAATTGGGACTATCCAGCAAGACAATGATCCCAAGCACACTTCCAAGTCAAGTAAAGCATGGTTAAGGAATCAGTCCTGGAATGTTCTGGAGTGGTCTTCTCAGTCTCTAGATTTAAAACTTATAGAAATTCTTTGGTCGATTTAAAGAAAGTAGTTACAGCATGGGATGCATCAAACACCACTGAGCTGGAAGCTTTTGCATAGGAAGACCGGGTAATGATTCCACAAGGTGTTAGAAGCTTGTCAGCACTTGCCGAAATCAGTTAGTAGAGGTTATCAAGGCAAAAGGATGCTCCACCAAGCACTGCCGTTGTGAATAACAATGCAATATTCGGATATTTGTCAAGAGAACTGAATACATTCTGTAGACTGCTCTAAAGGACAGCGCTTTCTTTCAGCTAAGGTTTGTCTTTTTCTAACATGGTTATGTTGATATGTAGATGTGCTGGTGCTTTTGTTGACTGATCTGCTGGTATTCATCCAGGAGAAGGACCAGAAATATGTCTTTGCTGCTGTTGTAAGTTTTTGTCTTGCATCATAAAGTAGATAAATATAAACATTATTGCCTAGTAAGACAATTATATTAAGTTTTTTTCTGTGCCTTTGCCAGAATTCTGGACTGCATTGCTTAGTTTTTTAATTGCTTACTTTTGGTCACACTTGGTCTTACGTTTGTTAGATTTTGAGTAGTAAAATTTAATCCATTTAATTGGATCAGTGTTCACACCAAGTTTTTCTCTAAGGACCAAAAATGCCCAGTGGTCTCCTTACAAAAGCTGATAGTACGGGAGGTTGCTAATGAAGAGAGAGGGATGTTCCTGATCAGCGCTTCCTCCAGTGGCCCAGAGATGTATGAGGTACACGTAACCTCTAAAGATGAACGCAACACCTGGATGAGGATCATCCGGGAGGCCGTGGTGATGTGAGTGCTTAATATTTACATTCAATGTTTGTGTGTCTGTGTGTGACACGCTGTTGTGATGGGGGCACCTCTGGGCTGTTTAATGTGCAGCAGACAAAACCCCCATCCAGGTTGAACTTATGAACACAAGCCCTGATTTCTTAGATGTTGGGCCTTTGCTGCCCTTGCCGCTCCAGATGCTTTTGGTTTGTTCTAGGGTTTACCAACAGTAATGCCCTAAACGTCCTGGCTTGATAGATCAGAAAGATGTAGGGCTGGGAAGGACCAAATGGTCCCAGCACCTGATAACCCAGGATAATCTGGAGTCAGGAAGGACCGAAAAGGGCAGGCATATGAAAGATCAGTTGTTATGTTTATAGTATATGTGTCCCACATCACCTGATGTTTACATTTACATTTACAGCATTTAGCAGACTCCCTTATCCAGAGCGACTTACAGTTGGTACAGTCTTACAATCCAAGCAATTGTGGGTTGAGGGTCTTGCTCATGGACCCAACAGTGGCAGCTTGGCAGAAGTGGGATTTGAACCCTGGACCTTCTGGTCCAGAGTCCAGTACCTTAACCACTAGGCTACAACAGTTCCCATTTGTGGGAACACTCTGGGAAAGGGGCTGGTTCTGTTGTATGTGACACAGATCAGGGTTGACCCCATCACAACTGTCTTACACTGTCCTCTCATTTCAGATGCCATGAGAAAGAAAATAATACTGTAAGTGAATCGGAGGCAGAGAGGAGAGTGGCAGAATCCAAGAGCCGAAAAATTCACAAGCTACAAGGTGAGGTACAAAAAACTGGGCTGCTGGAGGAAAAAAATAACAGAAAGAAAGTTATGACTATGGATTTCACTGAACAGTGATCATGTTGGAGCTCTGAGATGATGTGCAAAATCTACCTATAGGCTAGACAAACTATGGAATTTTATCTCTCCATAAGATTTGTTTACTTCTAAACAATCAGACTTTTTCATTTCATATAAATTAGGCAAACCACTGTTTCTAACATTAAAGCTATGCGTTGTTTAATGACGACATTACATTCTGTGAAATAAGTCGTAGACAGAAATGGATGTTACTAGACATTATTATAGTAACATAGTCTTTTTCTATGCCACTGTAATATAACTATAACTTGTCTTTTTACAAGAGAACTGTGTGGAAACAATTTGTAACTGTACTAGAGATACCGCTACTGTTATGCACATGCTAAACCATTTGTAACTGATGGAAATTCACAGTAATTTAAACAAATACATTAAAGAACTGTTATGACCTTGTCTAGGGGAAAACCATAACACTTAAGAGGATGGTATGATGGACCTGATACTTTTGTTTGACAGACACCTAAAATGCATTGATAGACAGTATTACAAACAACACAGAAGATCAGCCAGAGGAAACAGAGACTAAATGATAAGAAATAATGATGATTACATGTTTATTTTATTACATTTTTTTTTACAGAATTCTATGTAGATTCATAGATAAGGTCTGTATTTAACACATAGCTAGTGTATGAGATGTTAATTCCAAAAAGTCCTTTTCATCATTCTTCATCTTGTCTGGCAGAGTCTCTGTGTGGTCATGACCAACTGATCTGCTCCAGTCTGGAAGAGAAGCTCCAGATCTATGCTGAACTCTCAGCTTTGGCAGGCCATGGGGAATTTTGCCCAGGACCAAAGTTGCTGGTGAGGCCTGACACTGAAGAGCTTCCTAATGCTTCCATCCTGCTCAGCGCTGCACTTAGAGAGGGTGAGATGTCTGCATTCATGCTCTGACAAGTAGTAGTCAATGCATGAACCCATAATATGCGAAGACTTTTTAAAACAAACTAAGCTATATCTGTTTTTTAAAAACTCACCTATTCAAAATGGCATTTTTAAAGCATGTCCATTTCATATAACATGGACCATCACATATACAACGCATTCGGAAAGTCTTCAGACCCTTTCACTTTCTTCACATTTTATGTTGAGGCCTTGTGCTAGAATAAATAAAAAAAAGTTTCCCCCATCATTCTACACTCAATACCCCACAATGAGATGTTTCTATACCTTGATCTTGAGTCCACAGTGGTAAATTCAGTGTATTGGACATGATTTGGAAAGACACACACACCTATCTATATAAGGTCTCACAGCTAACAATGAATATCAGAGCAAAAACCAAACTATGAGGAAGAAAGAACTGCATGTGGAACTCTGAGACGGGATTGTGAGGAGGCACAGACCTAGATAAGGCTACAAAAGGTTCTGCTGCACTGAAAGTTCCCAAGAGCACAGTGACCTCGAGAATTCTTAAATGGAAGAAGTTTGGAACAACCAGGACTCTTAAGATATCTGCCCCATCAAACGAAGTAATCTGGGCCTTGGTAAAACTAAGTAAACTGTGTCTTGGGTCATTACATATTCATGTACATGTAGTGTCAAACAGTGTGTTTTGTTGGCCCCCACTATATAGCTAAAATGTTATGTGTCTCAAAACGTCTCTTCTACATTCTGTGAAATTGCTCATTATGCGATCTTGATGTTGTCCGAACACCATTTTATGTAGCACACTTATATACTTCATATTTATTATATATTACATATATATGTTACATATTATTTATATTTCTACACTAGAATCTGCACTGTTACATCTATCAACACAACTCTATTTCAGCTAATGTATATGGCAAGGTACAACCCCAAATCAGGAAGAAGTTGGGACAGTATTGGGGGGGAAAAAAAAAAACGCAGTGTTTTTTACATTTATTTTGACTTCCATTTCATTGCAGACAGTATGAACCCAAGATATTTCATGTTTTTCTGGTTAACTTCATTTCATTTGTTAATAAACATTCATTCCTGAATTTCAGGCCTACAGCACATTCCAAAAAAGTTAAAATAAGGTCAAAAGGTTAGGTAATTTAATAATAAAGATTGTTAATAATAAGGATAATAACTGTATCAGACCATAGATATATATGCGATCACCCAAACATGTATGCGCTGCAGGTTTCTGCTTAGCATTTTGTGTTTGGATAAACATGTAGCATGTATTTGTGTGGTATTTCTTCAGCCCAGTATGTGTGCTGCTCTAGTACCAGCTCAACACATAGGTGAAGTTCACCAACAAGGTTGGTAATAATAAGGTTGGTGATATGTGATATAATATCACCAACCTTATTGTATATAATACGTTTAACAATTCAGATATTAAACCCATAGTTCTCTCCTAAAATGGTGCATGATGACACTGCACCTGTGCTGTAGTCTGTACATTCCCCAAACTGAAGGCTAATGACAAAAGTGAAACCCTTTTCTCTCTCATTTCTGTTTTCTGCTTCTTTTCCAGCGGAGAGTCTCAAAGCAGCATTATCATGTGACGGTACCTCCCCTTCCAGTCCTCTGCCTGCATTTGTGGAACAGAATGTACCTGACACATCCACTAAGGCTGAAGCATTTCCCTCTGCTTCTTCTCCTCCTTCTCTGCTGCAAACTGAAGTAGAAACACAGCCAGTGATTACTGAAAAGAGTGAAGATGAAGTGGAGTTTACAGAAGATGAAACCCTTGTCCCCCAGCCTCAGAATCAGAGCAGTGCAACTGATAATCATAATATACACCTTAAGGTAAAGCTACACAATTCATACAGTAGTCACAAACAGGCATGCAAATACTACAGTACTGTGCAAAAGACTTAAGGCCACCATGAGATTAGATGTATCATTATTTTAGCAATGGCACACTGACCATATACAGTTATTTCTTAGTCTTGTTATTAGAATGCACCCAGAAAATACAGGACATTTATATGCAGTGTTTAAAAAATAAATATGTCAACAATATGTTATATATGGTAATTTTATCATTGCTAACACAACAAATCAAATGGTGGAACAAGTTTTTTGCACAGCAATGTGTGTGTAGTGAGCACCAGCGAGCACCAGTGGTGTAGTGGTATCATACAAGATCCCCATTCTTGTGACCTGGGTTCGATTCCCAGCTGGTGCAGTCTGGCTGCTTACTCTATGACGGGACTGTGGTAGCTTAGCGGTTAAGGTACAGGACTATGAACCAGAAGGTCCAGGGTTCAAATCCCACCTCTGCCAAGCTGTTGCTGTTGGGTCCTTGAGCAAGACCCTTAATCCACAGTTGCTTGGATTGTAAGGCTGTACCAATTGTAAGTCGCTCTGGATAAGGGCGTCTGCTACATGCTGTAAATGTAGTCCTAGTTTCCTAAAAATAACTGTGATAATTCTACGCTTTGTTTAATTATGAAAAAGAAAACATAGAAAGACCACCATCAAAATCTGAAGAAAAATTTATAATAAAAGTTTGAAGGTGGATGTCTAGAGTAGCACTTCTGTACAGTTGTCTTACACTGATAATGTGCACAAAGTATCATAAATAATTTAGACTTCTCCTGTAAAATCACATCCTAGGCTTAATATGATGAAACACTGCATTCCTTGTAGTTCTGATCCAAGGAATGGGCATGGTTCGATCTCAGAGAAGGGTGTGTCACATGCTCTGAAGCTGAAGACCTGAGTTGGTTTGCAGGGATGTAGTTCTGATCCAAGGAATGCAGAGAACGTGTAACAGAGCCTTGTGATGCCTGAAAAACTAGGACAAGAATGCCCTTTGGTGGAGCCATGTAACGTGAAGTCCAGCAAGTAGTAATCAAATCTGAAAATCTGGATAGATTCTGTGGACAGAAAGATTGTATTGTTCTGATGTTGTGCTGAAGAAATCTGCAGGACATGGTGTTTGATGTAATGTGATTGGACAACAACATACTTTTGTCTAAAATTATACCAAGATTATTTGCTGTGTAGGACCGATTGACTTGAAGACTGTCAAAACTAATTGAGAGGTACAACACTGTGGATTTTTGCAGGATGGTAGATCAGTTCCATTTTGGCCAGATGATGTCAGATGATGTACTGCATTTATTGGAGAAAATAAAACCTTAAAAGGGGTGATGTGCTATCTTACTGCTTGAGTATTGAGACATTCACTAGTACAACCGGCTAACTTTGTTTCAGTAGTGTAATGCACATAGCTACATTTTAGCCAAATAATTACTTTAGCCAGTGTAAAAAATGTCCAGCCTGCAATCCACCCTTAGATAGGTTAAATTTCAAAAATCCATGTATTTAATCCATGTGGGCATGACATGAAAATAATCAATAATAGTTACTTACCTAAGAATAGTTCAGACGTTATCAGAAACAGTCGCACTTGACCCTCTCTCCACGCAAAGACCCAAAGTATGGACTGACAACCATTGTATGGTTTTAAATAAACTGATACAATATAAAAACGTAATTAAAAGCAAAATTCTTAAGCTAAATACATTTCATCAAGTTCCACAACTCTCTTATTAAGTAACCATATAGCTCTCTTTGCATACTTTTGTTTAATCACTGTTTATTGTTTTTTGTCCAGGTGTGTCAGAGTGTCCAGAGCTTGACCCAGTTGCTTTACAGTCTGCAGGTAATATCTTAATGTCCCATACTCATAAGCCATGCACACATAACTGCAGTGATCTGTAGTGTTTCTTCATATCTGTCTGATGCCCTCGTTATTTTGCCATCACACCCGACGTTATTTTATTTTCAGCTTACTAGAATTCACCACTGTCTTAATCTTGATGGAAAAAAATGACAGGCTTTGTTATAAGTTTTCTTTTAAGACTGTCTCTGCAGTAAACAAAGTGTATTATTATAGTGCACATTTTAATAACCATTACTGTATATTTAAAAAAATTAAACAAAGAATTAAATACTGTCAATTTGATAGACTTAAATATCTTAAACATCATAACTTCAAAACGTTTCTTGTAGCCAGCTAACAGTTATGCTATTCTTGCTTTATTTACAATATGTTTGACATGTAAATAATAATATAATAACAAATGGGTGACACAGTGGCTCTGCCACACTGGCCTGGGCTCCATCTGTGTGGAGTTTGCAATTCACTCCATGGATATATGGGTTTCCTTCCACATTGCAAAGAGATGCTCCAGGTTAATTGGTGTCACCCAATGGCAGTGAAAATGTGCATATGCATGTTCCCTGAGATGGATTGGAACCTTGTGCCCTGTGCTACCAGAGGGTCCCCAGATCCCTGTGTACCTGTATTGGATAAGCAGGTTTGAAAATCAACTGAAAAATTTAATTCTCTGTACTGGACTTGGATTTAGGCCTCAGCAAGAATCATACGTAGATTATGTCTTAAGGCCTATTCACAGTGAGTACGATTTTTCGCACAAAAAAATGGAAGTGATTTTTAACGTAGTTGGACCTTCACAGCAAATGTGAAATTTTTTTGTCTAAACACTCTGAAAACTCTCTGTCCGCTTCTGCTTTCTTTAATTTCCCTTCTCTTAATGTGTCACAGAGATTTCGCTGTGTCTTTTTCAAGAAACAAAGACATGAGCCAAGATTAGTGCAGGAAGCTATAGCTACTTTGTGTTTTTGTGAGCATGAACAGATTAGAATGTACTTTGATAAAAAAAGAAAACAGTTCCATACAGGCACTGTGAGGTTTATCACCATCATTCTCCAGCCTTTCAGTTGCATTTCACCAGGTATTTTCTTTAATATCCATGTTTTAAAGAAATAGTCAGCACGTGGCTTGTCCTATAAGCTCTTGTGCTCTGCTACTAGCAGGAAGAGCTGGTCTGCTTGACAACCGAGATCTGATTGGTCAGGCTGATTTTAACGCATCTGAACAAGGCAGAAATTCGAACAGGCTCTGATTAAAAAATGTATGCAGCATCGCAGTCCATCAGTTTTGGACTCGGTGTGAAGGACGTCTTTAAATAAACGTGTGTTCTTTTTGAAAACTGTTTTTTTCATCATCCTTAAAAATTGGACTTGGTGTGAAAAGGCCTTTACAAATAAATAAACAAACAAAATAAACTAAATAACAAACTAGTGGATCATCTGAAAAGATACTAACTTTTTGCATGTGGTAATTTTTGGTTTTATTTTTTGACAAATAAACCATAATGTTACATTTAAAATCAACAACACAAGTGGAGGATTAAGTTTCTTTTCATGCACTATACATATAGTTTACATTATATTTTATTAAACAGTGCTGTGAAAAAGTCTTAGACCACCATTAGATTAGATATACCATTTTAGCACTGGTCATAATGACCATGTGTAATTATTTTTCAGTTTCTTTATTAGAATATAACCAGAAAATACAGGTAATGTGTATGCAGTATTAACCCCAGCAAAAAAGCTTTTATAGACTAAAGTATTTAGTTTAGCCCTCCTTACACTTGAGCAATGTAAGTATCTGGCAGCTTCAAGTTGACCATTCTACAGTCTGAAGAAACTTGGATTTCACCTCACAGATGTTCACCTCAGCTGTACGGTACATGTAATATATAGGAGTTATTCAGTATCTACACTATTGTCATATTCTCAACACTAACACCAATGCAATTCATATTAATCTGTCAGGAATTTAAAACTCCTTGATATTCTACTAATCAGAAATAATAACTGAAAACCCATTGCTCCAGAGTCTATCATGGAAAATAGCAAGCTTGATTACAGATTATTCCATGTTCATCCACGCCTGAAACTCGGTGGGCTGATGTGTGCAGAAGAGGGCAGTAACACCCTTGTCAAACCACATTGGTATGTCGTATGATACTGAATGAGTGCCAGGGTTTTTGCTGTTTAACAACTGTGAACAAGTGTCAATGCATAGACTTAGTACATGTGGAATATGGGTAAACTGCGTCGTAAATACGTAATACTCATGTTTATTAGTTATTATCATATATGATAAGTTATTATTACGACAGCCAAAAGAAGTTCCCCTGCAAGGTAATGCAGTTTTTAACATAAATGAGTCTTGTGTGATAATGGCTGTGCTCACAAGAATCGCATCTCTTTTGAAGCTGACATCGGATTTACGTTTTAACCCTATCGATTAGACCTCTTCAGTCCTGTGCTTTTTTCTCTTTTTTTTTTCTTCATTTGACATAAAAGTTAAATACAACATTCAATCACAACATGTTACCTTGAAAATGTCAGTTTTGTTGTTAAAAATGTAAGTGCACATTATAAGGGATGTTGTACTCTTTCTGTTTTTTAATTGAATTTCTAATTGGTCCCACAACTTGTATTTAAAAGGAGATATTCTTTGTCACAAGGTCTTTGCTCTGTGACTGTTGTAAGCTGGTGGACAGCATTTATATAATCCCACCTCGACCAAGCCGCCACTGATCAGTCCTTGAGCAAGGCCCTTAACCTATAAATGCTTGGATTTAGACGGTATCTGCTGTAAGTCGCTCTGAATAAGGGTGTCTGCTACATGACTAAATGTACGTTATGCCCTTTACTCTGAAAAAAACTGACAGAGAAATTCTGGGGTTATTTTTTTATCTTTAAGGGAGAAGCATACTTTTAGCCACTATTCAAAATGACTCCAAATCAAAATTATTATTATGAAGTCAAGTCAAGTCAGATTTATTTATATAGTGCTTTTTACAATGGAGCATTGTCTCAAAGCAACTTTACAATTTTAGATTATCTCCTAATAACTTCGTCCAATCCCAAATTGAGCAAGCCTAGGGCGACAGAGGCAAGGAAAAACTACCCAAGTGTTATGAGGAAGAAACCTTGGGAGGACCAAGACTCAAAAAGGGACCCAACCTCCTTGGGCGATGAAATTATGAAATATTCCATTAGACAGCAGGGACAACTTTTGCACATTTTCCTAATTTTCCATTTTCCCAATTGTCAGGCTCTGATCACCATCCAGGACAGCCAGTACGAAGTACGCCGTCTCCTTCTTCTCATGCTGTCTAACTCCACCCACCCGCGGCTTACCCAGGGTTCCCTACAGGAGCAGGAACGACAGCGGGAAGCTGAACATCGGCGACAGGAGCTGGCACAGGCAGCACGGGAGCAGCAGCAGTGGGCACACGAATGCCAAGTACGTCAGCAGTGTTATGAAAAACGGGAAAGTGAGCTGGCACAGCGGGAGCAGCAGTGTTCTGAGCAGGCACAACAGCTGCAGCGCCAGCGTGAGGAGCTGGAGGAGCAGCTGCAGGAGTACCAGCAGTGTCTGGAGAGGCTAAGGGAGGGCCAGAAGAATGTGGAAAAGGAAAGGGAAAAGCTGGAGATGCAGCAGACTGTGATGGAGAGATGGAGACATGGACACCAACACAGCTTCCCCAGTAAGGGCTTAAAGCTGGAAGGGCACCAAGGGCTGGAGTGTGAAACAAAGGTATGTGGAATGTTTTGGTGTATGAGTGGCGTTTCCCTTTGACTTTTTGCTTTAGATGGAGTAACTAGGTTGTGTGGAAAATATAACCCAGTTTGAAATACTGCTATTTTTTGTCTCTCTCTGAATGCGTGTAGTCAAATGAGCCTGTGCATGTCGGAAGTCAGTCATGTCACTGGTGCTGCTTCCGTGGTTAGAGCCTACAGAGATGCTTGGAAGTTTGTGAACCCTTTAGAATTTTCTATAGTTCTGCATAAAACTTCTTCAGATTTTCACACAAGTCCTAAAAGTAGATGAAGAGAACCCAGTTACACAAATGAGACAAAAATATTATACTTGGTCATTTATTTATTGAGGAAAATGATCCAATATCACATATTAGTGAGTGGCAAAAGTATGTGAACCTCTAGGATTAGCAGTTAATTTGAAGGTGAAATTAGAGTCAGGTGTTTCAAACAATGGGATGCCAGTCAGGTGTGAGTGGGCACCCTGTTTTATTTAAAGAACAGGAATCTATCAAAGTCTGCTCTTCACAACACATGTTTGTGGAAGTGTATCATGGCACGAACAAAGTAGATTTCTGAGGACCTCAGTTGTTGATGCTCATCAGGCTGGAAAAGGTTACAAAACCATCTCTAAAGAGTTTGGACTCCACCAATCCACAGTCAGACAGACTGTGTACAAATGGAGGAAATTCAAGACCATTGTTACCCTCCCCAGAGTGGTCGCCCAACAAAGATCACTCCAAGAGCAAGGTGTGTAATATTCTGGTGAGGTCACAAAGGACCCCAGGGTAACTTCTAAGCAACTGAAGGCCTCTCTTACATTGGTTAATGTTCATTGTAATGTTCATTAATGTCAATGTAACAGATTTGTGGTCCCATCCAGGATTTCAACTAATTATTTAATGAGTGATCGCCGTGTTGGTCATTTTGATTGAGTTTACTGACCAATTTGGTAAGTTAGAATTGTCACAGCTGGATTGTGCTAAGTAACGGTCCCTCCTTTGTGATACTGTTCATTGTTTTAATTTGATAGTTTTCCTTTTTTGTGTTGGGAGATTATCCTGAGTGGGGATTTAGGCCCTGTGATTAAGTCTCTAAAGTGGGTTAGTTAGTTTGGGTTAGAGCAGTTAGGAGCGCTCAGGGTTTTCTCAGGCATGCTAACAGTAGTGACATTTCTGGTGATCTGTTTTGTGTATTTCTTACATTTCTTGTTTTCACTTCCTCCCTGATTAGAGCAGTTTGATAAGTGTGATAATGATCATGATTTGGTCGGTCACGGATTTCTTCGGTATATCTATTCCACGTGCTGTGGAACAGATACACTATAAAACTGTAGTGCACCTGAGTGCAGACAGAGCTCTATCAAGCATTGGTGGCTAAGAAGATCATACCTATCAGTGTTTTTTAGCCTGCCCAATCTGCAGGGTTGAAGATCCAGTTTTGCGGATCACATTAAAGCAGTTTGAGCAATTAGAGAGTAAGCACCAGGACTACCAGGTACAACTATTGCATTTTTGGGAGACAAAGATGGATGTTAGCAGGGAATTGCAGCCTGGAAGTTGCTGGAAGCAGCTGATCTGAAGCTTGTACCTTGGCTACAGAGAATTTGGAGAATCTGATCCTACGTCTCTCTCCCACCAGCTTTGATATTCATCCAGTAAGCAGTCATGGTAATGCTTTTTGATGTTAGTTGCCACATTGCTTTAGCTAGAGATAAAACGGTCGCATTTTAGAACTAGTGCACCACAAGTAGAGTTGAGAATTTTTAGCAGCTTAAGCAGCTACTTCTGTTGGAAGCATGTAACAAGTGTCTGACGGAGTTACATCCCCCTGTCTTAGTGGGAGCCACCTCATGCTCTTTGAGGAAAGCAACTGCCAACACTTCTGATTCTACTTCATGATTTTACTTCTGATTCTTCATGTTTCTACTCCACCTTGAGCTAACTCCCTGAATGTTTCTACTGTGACAACTCTGTCATTCCATTGTGTCCTTTCCTGCACTGATGTGCAAGGATGCTAGGCTGCATCCTCCTGTTCAGAAGGTCAGTGCTGTGAGGTGCATGACCGAATGCTTGCTGTTGAACCGGTGTTCAAGATTTTTTCCTTTACTGTCTCTAAGTGTGAAGAGTGTGAGATAGTCTGTTCAGATTTTGTGAGATACTGGAGTAGCTCAGTCATTTTTGACAGCACTTTACCATTTTCAAATAGTTCTTATAGTTGCAGTGATGTGTTAATTAATTGAAGGAGAAAATTTTCTTTCTACAATCTGATTAGTACACCCAGATTTTTTAGGAAATTTGTGGCCTTCAGGCAGAAGATAGGGAGATGGTTCAATATCCAGCACAGTAAACACCCAAAACACACCACCAAGAAAACACAGACTTAAGGATAAAGGTGAAAGTTCTTGAGTGGCCAAGTAAGAGCCTTGACCGAAGTCTGACAGACAAACCTGAAAAGAGAGTGCATTGCCACTTGACACAAAGTCTGATTTAACTCGAGGAAGTCTGCATGGACAAAGGAGCAAATATTCCCAAATCTTGGTGTACGCTGGTAAAGACGTGCAAACAGACTGATTGCTGGTCACTTTTCTAGACGTTTTACTCTAGTTTTTCATTTTGTATAATTGTTTTTTCCTTGTCACTTCAATATTTTAAGGCAAAATATGTAAATAATGGTTGGAAATAATTTAATAGCTGTAATGTTTTTAATGTAAGACAAAAAAAATGGACCTAAAAGTGATTTCAAATGTGTTTGATGGTTTTCTTTATGCACTGGCTTTATGACATTGCACATAGGAAGTAGCAAATGAGAAAAGAAACCCATTTTACTCTTTGTTTAAGGATTGAAAAGTAACATCTGATTGTTACTTTTTAGGTTACATTGATATAAGACTTATGCAACTTATTGTGACATAAAAAAGCAATGAAATTAAACCTGAGCCCAACATTGACTTTTCCCACATTTTAAAATGCTTAATAATTAAAGGCTTTAAAGACCTTTATTTAACAAAGGCAAACATAGACTTTAGGTTATGTGCAAAAAACTGAGATGGTCAAAACCTATATATCCAAAAATATTCAGGGGCTATTTTAATATTATACACACTTTACTGTAGATTTAGCATTTTGTCAGTCTGGGGAAATGGGGGCATGCTTCAAAGTATGTTTACTGAACCAAATAACTGGCGTGGCACAATTTTTATGATTTTAGGCCATGAGAATCTTTAGTTGCAACATTTGAAAAAACAGGGAAGGAAACATTACATTAGAAATCATTGGAAGTTTTTAACAGATGGTCATATCTGTGAATGGGCTTAACATTGCACACTGAAATATTGCCACGTTTATATTATATGTGAAAGAGATCAGATGGAATATGGTCATATTGGATTGCTGCATGTAATCGTATTAGACCATTTATTGATATAAATACATTAGATCATTTGTATTAACATAGATAACATTACATAAAAATCTGTATCATGTTAAGTGTGTAATGATGATGCATTGTTGTACAGCTGAGTTGCACTTACCTAGTTTCTCCTTTACAGAACTTTCATCCTTGTGTTATCGGTGGTTTGGATGAGGACAGATCTATTTTCGTGAATGAAGCAGTGTTCTTGGCCCAATCTACAAACAATCAACATCTTCATAATCATCAGGATCAATATCATCGGAACACACAGCTACTTCCAGGTCATGCTGACTCTCCAAGTGCCCAGAACAGTCTGAACAGTCTACTGGCTTTAACCAACCATGCACACCCAACGATTGGCAAGCAAGATGAGCAGTGGACAAGAGACCGAGGTACAATAACTGTACACTTTGTAGTATTCATTTATGTTCTTGTTGAGTATGTGTATTTTATATTAAATTGTTACTATAGCAAACCATATACAGTATATGGAAATAGAGAATTTACAGTAATATAATAATTAAAAAGCTTTTTTCTAAGTTTAATTAAAGAAATTGAATTAAGCACACTAATTAGTTTAGAAAATGTTTTTAAGGAGTTACAGTAAATTAAAAACTACGGCATTATTTCAAACAACAAAGGGTAGCATCTTTACAAAGTAAAAGAAGATTAAATAATATAGAATCTGGAGAATTCATCTGGAGATAAAAAAAAATAGATGCATGATGTATTAAAATAAAATTATTTATAATATAATTCGGATAATATATATGGGGTTAGGGATAAATAATATTAGGATGATATAATTAGATAAAATAGATTTAAAAAAGAAGCAATATTGGATAGATAGTGAGATTGGATATTAATACACTGCCTGGCAAAAAAAACAAAAAGGTCACACGCACTAATATTTTGTTGGACCACCTTTAGCTTTGATTATGGCACGCATTCGCTGTGGCATTGTTTCCACAAGCTTCTGCAATGTCACATCATTTATTCCTATCCAGAGTTGCATTGATTTTTCCCCAAGATCTTGTATTGATGATGGAGATTTGGACCATTGAGCAAGTCTTCTCCAGCACATCCCAAAGATTCTCAATGGGGTTCAGGTCTGGACTCTGTGGTGGCCAATCCATGTGTGATAATAATGGCTCATGCTCCCTGAAGCACTCTTTCACAGTTTGAGCCCGATGAATCCTGGCACTGTCATCTTGGAATATGCCTGTGCCATCAGGGAAGAAAAATATCCATTGTTGGAATAACCTGGTCATTCAGTATATTCAGGTATCAGCTGACCTCATTCTTTGGACACACAACGTTGCTGAACCTAAACCTCACCAACTGCAGCAACCCCAGATCATAGCACTGCCCCCACAGGCTGGTACCGTAGGCACTATGTATGATGGGGGCATCACTTCATCACTTTGAGTTCCCTTCGCTTTGTGCGCGTGGAAATGCTCTTACTTTCACCATTAAACAGATCCTTGAGTTCTACTGTTGTTTTTCTACGTTTTGATTTCACCAAATGTTAGTGATTGCCGATCACGATCATTCAAGATTTTTTCCGACCACATTCCTTCCTCTAAGATGATGTTTCCCCACTGTCTTTCCACTTTTTAATAATGCATTGGACAGTTCTTAACCTGATTTTTGTAGTTTTATACAACTTCTTAGATATTTTCTCTGTTTGATAATTTCCAATAATTTGACCCTTCTGAAACAGATTATCATTTTTTCCATAACCACAGGATATGTTTTTTGACATGGTTGTTTAACAAATGAGAAGCTACTTACTGCATAAGCTGAAACATAATCACCAGTGCAGTGAGAGGCTCTTACCTTTTTGCTTAGTTAAATCCAGGTGGTGACCTTTTTTGGCCAGGCAGTGTACATGGCAGTGTTCCAAAAGATTTTAATATCTAATTTCTTTATAGGTTAAGGTTAATTTTAAAGTGCTGGATTGACTTTCACAGTTAATATACTTAAATACCATTAAGAATATCGAATTGTATGTCAAACTTTGCTATGGATGCAAGGCAGCCTAAGAGTATCACTAAACTCAAAGCATTCTGCAAGGAAGAGTTGGAAAACAATACAAATATTGACTGACAGTATGGTTCAGGTGCTTTAAAAAGATAACTTCTTGGACCTTGAATATAGGAGAAAGTTTAGAAATGGCATACAGTTATTTACAACTAAAGAGTAAACTACAGGTTCCTTAAAAGAGGAGGAACACAAAACTGGCTGTAGGAAAATAATTAGAAAGTTAAAGGAAGTAGACATACTCAGTACGATGGCAGATGGCATTCAGAGCAGGCAAACCTGAGGGATGTGCAGAAACAGTGAACAGTGGATTCATCATGAAGTCATGAAGCAGTTACTTTTTGAAGCAGTCTCTTCTGGTATACCAGGGCAACTGCAGCATCAGCTGGAGTATCTATCTGGTATTTCTACACTCTCCTCAATATTTCACCTTCAGATCAAGTAAAACAGAGACTGATAGTGAAGGAGGAATCAGACTGATGATCACTCTTGAGATCCCAAAGCATGTTGTTGGTTGTTGGATGTCCGAAAGTAACACAACTTATTGCCTAACTCCTCGTAGAAGCGTTTAATGTCTCTTTTGACTACCTTGTATGCCTTGTCAAGCATACAACAATCCAAACAAATTTTAAACAACAAAAGATAGCTTATTTACAAAGTAAAATAAGACTAAATAAAATAGAATCTGGAGAAGTCATATGGAGATAAATAAATAAATAAATAAATAAATACATGACGTATTGAAATAGAAACCATTAGGATTAAATGGACTGAAAAAGACACCATATCTTCAAACATACATAAGGATATATAAAACAAATAACTATTAAGTTACTAAAAAGCAAAGAAGAAGACAACAATCCAAACAAAGAGTACTCAACAGCTAGCATTTGGCTAAACTAATGGTATGTATACACTCACCAACCACTTCAGTAGGTTCACCTTGCTAGTACAGTACCATATACATTGGGGCAAAAAAGTATTTAGTCAGCCACTGATTGTGCAAGTTCTCCTACTTAGAAAGATGAGAGAGGTCTGTCATTTTCATCATAGCTACACTTCAACTATGAGAGACAAAATTAGAAAAAAAATCCAGGAAATCACATTGTAGGATTTTTAAAGAATTCGATTGTAAATTATGGTGGAAAATAAGTATTTGGTCACCCGCAAACAAGCAAGATTTCTCGATCTCACAGACCTGTAACTTCTTCTTTAAGAAGCTCTTCTGTCCTCCACTCGTTACCTGTATTAATGGCACCTGTTTGACCTCGTTATCTGTATAAAAGACACCTGTCCACAGCCTCAAACAGTCAGACTCCAAACTCAACCATGGCCAAGACCAAAGCGCTGTAGAAGGTCATCAGGAAGAAAATTGTAGACCTGCACCAGGCTGGGAAGAGTGAATCTACAATAGGCAAGCAGGTTGTTGTGAATAAATCAACTGTGGGAGCAATTGTAAGAAAATGGAAGACACATAAGACCATTGATAATCTCCCTCGATCTGGGGCTCCACACAAGATCTCATCCCAAGGAGTCAAAATGATCATGAGAACGGTGAGCCAAAATCCCAGAACTACATGGAGGGACCTGATGAATGACCTGCAGAGATGACCTTTTTGCTCACTGTTTTCATGATCATTTTGACTCGACGGAATGAGATCTTTTGTGGGGCCCCAGATCGAGGGAGATTATCAATGGTTAAAGAAGTTGTTACAGGTCTGCTTGTTTGTGGGTGACCAAATATTTATTTTCCACCATGATTTACAATTAAATTCTTTAAAAATCCTACAATGTCATTTTCTGGATTTCTTTTCTTATTTTGTCTCTCATAGTTGAAGTGTAGCTTTGATGAAAATTACAGACCTCTCTCATCTTTCTAAGTAGGAGAACTTGCACAATCAGTGGCTGACTAAATACTTTTTTGCCCCACGGTACACAGTGGTGCTTGGAAGTTTTTGTACATTGTGAGTTCCCTTTAGAAATTTCTGTATTTCTACATAAATATGACCTAAAACAACATCAGGTTTTCTTGGTCATTTATTTATTGAGGAAAATTATCCAATGTTACATATTAGTGAGTGGCAAAAGTATGTGAACCTTTGCTTTCAGTATCTGGTGTGACCCCCCTGTGCAGCAATAACTGCAGCTAAATGTTTCATGTAGCTGTTGATCAGTCCTGCACACCGGCTTGGAGGAATTTTAGCCCATTGCTCTGTACAGAACAGCTTCAACTCTGGGATGTTGGTGGGTTTCCTCACATTAGCTGCTCGCTTCAGGTCCTTCCACAACATTTCCATTGGATTAAGGTCAGGACTTTGGCTTGGTAATTCCAAAACATGAACTTTATTCTTCTGTAACCATTCTTTGGTAGAACGGCTTGTGTGCTTAGGGTCGGTGTCTTGCTGCATGACCCATCTTCCATTGAGATTCAGTTCATGGACAGATGTCCTGACATGAATTCGCTGATTTAATTCAGAATTCATTGTTCCATCAATGATGGCAAGCCGTCCTGCCCAGATGCAGCAAAACGGGCCCAAACCATGATACTACCACCACCATGTTTCACAGATGGAGTGATCAGAGACGTTGGGTTGCTGTCTTCTGCCGCTCGTGGGTTTGCCAATGTCTCATGTGATCCCTCTTGGCTGTTTTCCTTCCAGTTCTCCTCTTTCTAGCTTTCTAGCTATGCTGCTATAGCTAATGCTGCCGGGGTCTCATGCTACACTTGGCATCAGTGATTGACATGGCATCAGTGATTGTTAATAGACACTGTGCTCTTAATCAATAACTAATTACATTTTCTGTTTTCTCTCCGAGCTGTGTTCCGGCAAGTTCCGGCCCCACACATGATGTACATCTGATGGAGCTCCACTGTGCATAATTCACATTTTATTCGACCATGACTCCATGACTTTAGTTTCGCTCTTAGATTTATCATCATACCCGGGCCACTTAATGTCGATGTGCATACTTCACATTCTATTCGAACTTTGACTCCACTTGACTTTAGTTCGCTCTTAGATTTATCATCATACCCCGGCCACTTAATGCCGATGTGCATACTTCACATTCTATTCGAACTTTGACTCCATGACTTTAGTTTCGCTCTTAGATTATCATCATATACCCGGGCCACTTAATGTCGATGTGCATACTTCACATTCTATTCGAACTTTGACTCCATGACTTTAGTTCGCTCTTAGATTTTATCATCTACGCCGCCCAAGGAGGGTTGGGTCCCCTTTTTGAGTCTTGGTCCTCCCAAGGTTTCTTCCTAGAACTAGGGAGTTTTTCCTTGCCACTGTCGCCCTAGGCTCGCTCAATTTGGGATTGGACGTAGTTATTAGGAGATAATCTAAACTTGTAAAGTTGCTTTGAGACAATGCTCCATTGTAAAAAGCGCTATATAAATAAATCTGACTTGACTTGACTTGAGATGGAGATAAGGTTCTTATGCTGGAATACAGTGTTTTCCTTTCTTCAAACATATTACTTGTCTTTTAAACCAAAAGTTCTATTTTGGTCTCATCCATCCACAAAACATTCTTCCAATAGCCTTCTGGCTCATCCACGTGATCTTTAGCAAACTGCAGATGAGCAGCAATGTTCTTTTTGGCTTTCTACTTGCAAGACTGCCATGCGCACCATTGTAGTTCAGTGTTCTTCTGATGGTGGACTCATGAACTTTAACATTAGCCAATGTGAGAGAGGCCTTCAGTTGCTTAGAAGTTACCCTGGGGTCCTTTGTGACCTCGCCAGCTATTACACCTCTTGCTCTTGGAGTGATCTTTGTTGCCACTGTCGCCCTAGGCTTGCTCAATTTGGGATTGGACGTAGTTATTAGGAGATAATCTAAACATATAAAGTTGCTTTGAGACAATGCTCCATTGTAAAAAGCGCTATATAAATAAATCTGACTTGACTTGACTTGTTGGTCGACCACTCCTGGGAAGGGTAACAATGGTCCTGAATTTCCTCCATTTGTACACAATCTGTCTGGCTTGGTGGAGTCCAAACTCTTTAGAGATGGTTGGGTAACCTTTTCCAGCCTGCTGAGCATCAACAACTCTCTTTCTGAGGTTCTCAGAAATCTCATTTGTTCGTGCCATGATACACTTCCACAAACGTGTGTTGTGAAGAGCAGACTTTGATAGATCCCTGTCCTTTAAATAAAACAGGGTGCCCACTCGCACCTGATTGTCATCCCATTGTTTGAAAACACCACTGCCCTGCAGGTTGTCCAAACTGATTTTTATTTCAAAGCTGGTAAGACACCCAAACAGTGCTCCAGCAGATCGAAGAGAGGAGAACATCAACCCAGGTCTAATCGTAAACCAGTGGTGATTCCATATGCGGCAGGAACATAGGAACAATTGAGATGCATATTTTCCAAACACCACGTCTTGATGTCTTTCAAATCCCAAAATACACAATGCCAGAAACTGGTCCACCCCTGCCGCAGGCGAAATGGATGGGGCAACATAGAAGAGCTACCTCATCAGGCCAGAACTCTGTGGTTTATACCCACCTACAGGCCAGGGGCCACTTTTTCAAGGATGAAGACGAGCATATCCTTGATATGCTTGAACGTGGAGTAAAAGAAGCCATTTTTGTAAAAAGTGAACGCCCATCTCTGAACCAAGGAGAGGGCCTCAGAGTACGCCATTTTACCACGCCGCTATCGCAGCTATTCCGTAATCCTGCGTGAATGGCACATGTGGCCATTGTCATTAATGGTTTGGCAATTTGCATATTAAACTGATCATTGTTATGTAATGGTGCTGGTATTGGTAATTATGCAAATGTGCTATTTATAAGATTGGGGTAGTTTTCCAACTATTTGAGACTGACACTTAGATGAGTGATGAAATGTTTCTCCAACGAAACCTTATTTCCAGATGAACTGATTCAAATTTTGGGGATTTCAAGAGTCATAGTGAGAAAAAGGGACCTTCTACACAGGGGGTCCAGTACGGTCTCATTGCACTGGTGGTTTTTAAAATAGGGGAAGTGTGTATGTTCAGATATGATTGCTTCATTTTACTGGCTACAGCCATACCATAAGGATTCGTATATTGCTCCAGTGGAGCTGCTGTTAAAGTTAGTGTTTTCTAATTCAAAGCCATTTTACACAACACATCTTATTTTATGTTTGTAAATTGTAAATTTTGTAAATAAATTGTAAGATTTACTGGTGATGATTTATTGAGGTTTGAGAGGTCTTGATCCTGCAAGTTTAATTTGACTTAATCATCAATCAAGAGAATTGCTCCAGGGTGTCACAAATATAAAGCACACTGTCCGATAAATGGCAAGATTTTTTTCCTGTGCCAAACACACCTGCCCCATGAAGCCTGTGTGTCCAGGTGTGGCTCAAAATGACGCATACAACTGTGTTTTGTCTGTGTTTTGTCTAATATGCGTGATCTTTTGGCCCATTCAGAAAAGCAGTTACACAAACACACCAGAGACTTCCAGAGGTGCATCAATGAGCATCAGTGAGTGTCTGTTAGGTCAGTGTCTGAAGCTACAAAGCAGATTTTGTGTGCTGCACTGCACAGTTCAATAGGAGAAGTAACACAATACTGCTGTTAGATATTTAAGGATTTGAGTAACTAAAATATTGAATTCCACCAAGCTTATTTAATAAAATAGACACTCTGGAAAACATGTCATTGTGTTTTAATAACAATAAAGGTATGCAGGTATTAAAGGTATCACAAGCAGTTCAGCAGAGCAGCATCTGTGATGTAGCCTCCCCACTTCTACTGGTCAAAGCCAGCAATGGTGAAAAAGGCCATGGCAGTAAGAGGTCCAAATTCATACCATCCTCCCATCTGAATGTCACTGTAGAAATCGAGACTCATCAGACCAGGCAACGTTTTTCCAATCTTTTATTATCCACTTTTGGTGAGCCTGTGTGACCTGTAGCCTCAGTTGCATGTTCTTAGCTGACAGCAGTGCCATCCAGTGTGGTTTTCTGATGTAGCCCATCTCCTTCGAGGTTCAATGTGAATTCAGAGATGGTCTTCTGCATACTTTGGTTGTAATGAGTGGTTATTTGAGTTGCTTTTGCCTTTCTGTCAGCTCGAACCTGTCTGGTCATTCTCCTCTGACCTCTGGCATCAACAAGCCATTTTTACCCAGAGGACTGCCCTCACTGGATATTTTCTCTTTATCAGAACATCTGTAAAGCCTATTGATGGCTGTGTGTGAATATCACAGTAGATCAGCAGTTTCTGAAATACTCAGACCAGCCCATTTGGCACCAACAACGTTCAAAACCCATAATAATAATAAACCCATAATATCCCACACTGACAGTGTGATGCCCTGGATAATATTCTCCTGTGAAGTCTTGGGTCCTGGCATTTATGTTTGTTAATTTGACATGTACCCCTCACTTAAACAGTTTGCAGTAATAGCCTCTTTTATCAGGATAATCGTTTGAAGAACACAACAAAGAGTTCAAGGTGTTGACTTGGCCTCCAATCCCCCAAATCTCAATGCAATCAAACATCTGTGGGGTGTGCTGAACAAACATGCCCATTCCAGTCTAACCTGAGGCCCCACCTCGCAGCTTACAGGACTTAAAGGATCTGTTTCTAGCGTCTTGGTGTCAGTTAAAACAGGACTTGTAGAGGTCAGAGGTCTTGTAGAGTCCATGTCTTAACAAAAAGAATGTAAATATTGTGTAGTAGCAAAATTTGTAAATGATCCATAACATTTACCTCTCAGTGTTAATATGTTTTATTATTAGGGCTTTTATCCAGAATTGTGTATTTAATTAAATATTTTTTTTATTTCAAATATAAAATGTCATGATGACCTTTGGTGTCTTTGAGTGTGACACATTTTTGGTCTTAATGACATTTTCATGAACAATTGAAATGGGAGGAGTGAGTTTAACCATTAATTGAATGTCATTATGTGTCAGTCCTTATGTATTTAAGGATTGTTTTTACAATGAAAATGCAAAAGCTAAAGCATCTTCCCATGCCCCGAGCAAATATGTGTTCTCTGATATTACCAGTGAGAATAAGTGGAACACCACCCTAGTTATTACTTCATGAGATTTTATAAAATGTTCCTATTGCAGTGTGTAATGGTTTGAATCAGTATTTGAAAATGTAATGGGGACAGTGGTAGCATAGTGGTTAAGGCTCTGGTCTAGGGACCAGAAAATCCTGGGTTCAAATCCCACATCTGACCAGCAAAGCTCTTAATCCACAATTTAAACTGTATGATTTGTAAGTTCCTCTGGAATCTAGTTTACCCATCTAAATGACTAAAATGTAAATGTAATTCAGTTACCAAATACAGCTCCGAAAAAGAATGAGACTACTGCAGAATGATCAGTTTCTGTCATTTTACTGCTTGTAGGTACTGTGAGTGAAATTAAACAGTTTTCTTTTTTCTATTTTCTTTTTTATTTTATTCCAAATTACTCACAAATTCTATATTAAAATATTAATTTGCAGTGATGAAGAGAGGATTATTTATTCCCTGTAAATCTTCTTCTTCCTCCAAACACGACGAATTGTAGATTGTAGTTTTAGAGGCGCGCATCCAGACATTAGAGAAGGCTAGCTCAGCTCCTAGCTTAGCAGATCTGGATGCGAAAGGCGAAGTTAGAGCCCCGGCAGAGTCCTCGCAGCAGGGCAAGTGGGTGACGGTTCGGCGACGTAGTCGTTAAGGCTAGTCCACGAGAAGCCACCACTCTTGACCTGTTCACGTGGCCAACAGGTTTGCCCTCTCAGTGATGCACCCACTGAGCAGCCTGTTGAAAGAGCTCTGGTCATAGGTGACTCTATTTTACGACACGTGAAAGTAGCTACCCCTTTAGGGACACCAGCAGCTAGAGTTACATGTATCCACGGAGCTAGAGTGCCGGACATTGTAACGATTCTTAGTGAACTCGAGAGCCGTAGATTCTCTACGATAGTTATTCGTGTAGGGGCTAATGATATACGCCTTCGTCAGTCAGAGGTTACTAAGGCTAATTTTGTAGAGGTGGTTAGAGTGGTGAAGGCGATGTCCGATGCAGTAGTGTGCTCTGGCCCCATCCCAATGCGGCGAGGTGACCAAGCCTACAGCAGGTTATGGTCGCTGAACTGCTGGCTGTCCAAGTGGTGCTCTGAAAACAACGTGGGCTTTATAGACAACTGGACAGCCTTTGAGGGTAAGCCTGGCCTTTTAGGATGGGACGGTGTCCATCCCACTCGGAAGGGTGCCGCTCTCATCTCCTGCAACATTGCCCATAGTCTTATGGCCCGATTGGTTAGGGGCTGACTATCCAGAGCAGGGGTCAGGCAGCAGACAAACCGGCTTAACCAACTGTCTGCTGGTAGCCATATACCGTCACCCAGAACCCACATTATTGAAACTGTGTCTGTTACCCGCATCTGCCCTAAACGTAAACGCTCTCAAAAGGTCTGTTTTAATAACCTCATTAGTATAAAGAGATAGCTTCCCAGATAGCACAAATAGCTCCCAAAGAAATAACAACATTAGACTAAAGCTAGGATTACTTAACGTTAGATCACTTACAAACAAAGCAGTGATTTTAAATGAAATAATCACTGATAAACGTTTACATGCTCTCTGTCTCACTGAGACTTGGATTAGACCTGATGAATATTTAGCCTTAAATGAAGCCTCACCTCCTGGATGCAGTCATGCTAATCGCCCTCGTCCTAATGGTCGGGGGAGGCATAGCCACAATTTTTGACAAAGAGCTAGGTGTTACAACTAAATCCCATTACAGGGCTAATGAAATACTGATTCTTAATGTGACTGATCCATCATTATGGAAGTCAAAACCACATTTTTTTTCAGCTTATCACTATTTACCGTCCTCCTGGTCCCTATTCAGAATCTTTTTAGGAATTTGCTAAATTTCTTTCTTGCTTAATACTGTCAACAGATAAGGCTTTAATTGTAAGTGAGTTCAATATTCACTTTGACAATGAACAGGATCCACTTAGAATTGCTTTCGAATCCATCTTAGAATCCATGGGTATCACTCAGAATGTGATGGGACCAACCCACCGCTGTAATCATACTTTAGATCTAATATTAACATTTGGTATCAATATAGATAACCTTGATGTTTTCCTGCAAAGTGATTCGATTTCAGATCACTATCTTTAGTATTTGAGCTATCTCTAATAAATAAAATCCTTCTGCCTCGTTATCACACCAAGCGCACTATCACATCTGCTACTCCAGCTGTGTTTATTAAAAACCTACCAGACTTGAAATTTAATACACCTACAGAGATCAATCATCTTGAGTGTGTAAATGACCAATTAGAATGTGTGCTTCCCTCAACCCTGGACACGATTGCTCCTGCTAGGGTCAAACACATTAGGGAAAAAAGGCTAGCACCATGGTAAAATGACAACACCCGTACCTTAAAGCAAAGAACACGGCACCTAGAGCGCAAGTAGAGACATAGTAAATTGGAGGTGTTTAAGATTGCTTGGAGGGACAGCATGGCAGAGTATAAGCATGCCCTCACTAAAGCTAAAGCTGCATACTTCTCTTCAATCATAGAGAAAAATAAGAATAATCCAAGATTTCTCTTTAATACAGTCTCCAAATTAACAAAAAACCCGACAGAAAGTGACTCTCCCGTTCTGTGTAATTTTAACAGTAATGACTTCATGACTTTCTTTAATGATAAGATAGAAAACATTAGGCATAAAACTCACTGCTCATCGCATCACCAAACTATTCAGCCACCTTCCAGATGCAGCACTAGTTAAGACATCTGTTTAATGAGCTGTAAATCAAGATTAAAATATTTTACCCCAATTACTAATACTGAACTATCCGCACTGATCAGCTCGTCTAAGCCATCAACATGTTTATTAGATCCAATTCCTGCACGTTTACTCAAACAAGTATTACCTAGTGTTATAGAGCCAGTGTTAGTTATTTTAAATTCATCCCTTACCTTTGGTTATGTGCCCAAATCCTTTAAGTCTGCTGTTATCAAACCACTGATTAAAAAGCCAATCTTGACCCTTGTGTGATATCTAAGTATAGACCAATTTCAAATCTACCATTTCTGTCCAAAATCTTAGAAAAAGCCATCTATCAGCAGCTCTGCATTTACCTCCAAAGGAATGAAATTTTTGAAACATTTCAGTCTGGTTTCAGGCCCCATCATAGTACTGAAACAGCATTAATTAGGGTACTAAATGACTTGTTAATGTCCTCAGATAAGGGATGTGTTTCTTTTCTTGTTCTGTCAGATTTAAGTGCAGCATTTGACACTATAGATCATGATGTTTTACTAAACAGACTAGAATATATTGTAGGTATTAAGGGATCAGCACTTTCTTGGTTTAAAGTTTGTTCATATGAATAATCTAAGGTCTAAGCCCTCAAAAGTGAAGTATGGCATGCCTCAGGGGTCAGTGCTAGACCGCTTTTATTCTCTCTGTACATGCTGCCACTAGGCTCAGTTATTCGTAAACATGGCATTAATTTCCACTGCCATGCAGATGATACACAGCTGTACATATCAGCCAAAACTAATGACAGCCTTACAATCAACAAAATTGAGGACAGTGTAAAGGAAATAAAAGATTGGATGTTATTTAATTTTCTCTTACTTAACTCAGATAAAACTGAGGTGCTATTAGTGGGACCCAAGGCTAGTGAGAGACAGGTTAGCTACATATATCCTAAATCTAGATGGCTGTTCAGTATTGCTCAGTCTGTCTGTAAAAAACTTAGGGGTCACATTTGATTCAGATCTCTCCTTTGATGCGCACATTAGCAGCATCACTCGAATTGCTTTCTTTCAATTACGTAATATCGCAAACTTAGAAATATCCTCTCTTTTAATGATGCAGAAAAACTTGTTCATGCGTTTATAACCTCAAGGTTGGATTACTTACCTTACTTACTGGATGCTCTAGTAAATCTATAAATAAAGTTCAGAATGCAGCTGCCCGAGTGCTAACTCGAACTAGAAAATTTGATCATATCACTCCTGTTCTATCATCACTACACTGGTTACCAGTCAAATTCCGCATTGATTACAAAATACTTCTTATAACTTATAAAGCTCTACATGGAATGGCCCCACATTATCTGAGTGAACTCTTAGAGTTTTACAATCCAACTCGTCTACTTCGTTCGCAAGGTACAAGACTTCTTTTAGTTCCTAGAATTAAAAAAGTCACAGCAGGGGGAAAGGCTTTCTCATACATGGCCCCCCAACTATGGACAAAACTTCCCACTTTCATTCGAGGCTCAGACACTGTTCAAAATTTTAAGTCTAGGCTAAAGACATACCTATTTGCTCAGGCTTTTGACTAGATTTAGACCGGGATGCATGGCTTGGGTCACTGGGGCCGGAGTCTGGAGTCATGTCTGGCCTGCCTGCCTTGTCCGTTACCAAGGAAAGTCGAGTGGGCAGTCTGGCAGAACTGGGCTTCGGTCCTCTTGATCTTGACTCGTGCATCCTTGCCATACGCTAAGGACAGAGCTGGAGGTTCATAGTCAAAGAGCCTTATGGTGATCAGAGACATTGGGTTGCTGTCTTCTGCCTCCCATGGGGTTGCCGATGTCTCATGTGATCCCTTTTGGCTGTGTTACCTACCAGTTCTCCTCTTTCTAGCTATGCTGCTATAGCTAATGCTGCCGGTCTCATGACTACCTCTGCGCCTCGTGATTACATGGCATCAGTGATGTAATAGACACTGTGCTCTTAATCAATAACTAATTACATTTTCTGTTTCTCTCCCGGCTGTGTTCCCGGCAGTTCCGCCCTACACATGATGACACTGATGGAGCTCCACTGTGCATAATTCAAATTTATTCGGACCATGACTCCATGCTTTAGTTCCTCTTAGATTTATCATACGCGCCAAGGAGGTGGGTCCCTTTTTGAGTCTTGGTCCTCCCAAGGTTTCTTCCTAGAACTAGGGAGTTTTTCCTTGCCACTGTCGCCCTAGGCTTGCTCAATTTGAGATTGGACGTAGTTATTAGGAGATAATCTAAACCTGTAAAGTTGCTTTGAGACAATGCTCCATTGTAAAAAGCGCTATATAAATAAATCTGACTTGACTTGACTTGAATTCAGTTTTTACCAAAAAGTTCTATTTTGTTTTCATCTGACCACATGATATTGTCCCAATCTTATTCTGGATCATCCATATGCTCTTTGACAAACTTTGGATGGTTCTGGACATGTACTGGCTTAAGCAGGGGGATACGCCTGGCACTCAGGATCTGAGTCCCCAATTGGAAAAGGTCAGGACTTGACTTGGCCAAACTTTATTTTTTTTTAACCATTCTTTGGTAGAACGGCTTGTGTGCTTAGGGTCGTTGTCTTGCTGCATGACCCACCTTCTCTTGAGATTCAGTTCATGGACAGATGTCCTGATATTTTCCTTTAGAATTTTCTGGTACAATTCAGAATTCACTGTTCCATCAATGATGGCCCAGAATCAGCAAAACAGGCCCAAACCATGATACTACCACCACCATGTTTCACAAATGGGATAAGGTTCTGAGGCTGGAATGCAGTGTTTTCCTTTTTTCCAAACATAACGCTTTTCTTTTAAACCAAAAAGTTCTATTTTGGTCTCATCCATCTACAAAACATTCTTCCAATAGCCTTCTGGCTCGTCCACGTGATATTTAGCAAACCTCAGATGAGCAGCAGTGTTCTTTTTGGAGAGCAGTGGCTTTCTCCTTGCAGCCCTGCCTTGCACACCATTGTTGTTCAGTGTTCTTCTGATGGTGGACTCCAGACTCCAAAAAAAAAAGAGTCCAAACTCTTTAGAGATGGTTGTGTAACCTTTTCCAGCCTGATGAGCATCAACAACTCTTTTTCTGAGCTCCTCAGAAATCTCCTTTGTTCGTGCCATGATACACTTCCACAAACATGTGTTGTGAAGAGCAGACTTTGATAGATCCCTGTTCTTTAAATAAAACAGGGTGCCCACTCACACCTGATTGTCATCCTATTGATTGAAAACACCTGACTCTAATTTCACCTTCAAATTAACTGCTAATCCTAGAGGTTCACATACTTTTGCCACTCACTACGATGTAATATTGGATCATTTTCCTCAATAAATAAAAGACCAAGTATAATATTTTTGTGTAACTGGGTTCTCTTTATCTACTTTTAGGACTTGTGTGAAAATCTGATGATGTTTTAGGTCATATTTATGCAAAAATATAGAAAGTTCTAAAGGGTTCACAAACTTTCAAGCACCATTGTATTATACTTAATACATTAAGTTAGTAATTTATTTTTTTTCTTTCTGATTCTTCTTATTGATTGAGCCGAATTTCCTTTCAAATGAACATTGTATGGTTATTAGTAACATATACTGTCATAGAACAATTCTAATCCTAAGCACTCTGGTGGTGCAGTACAGTGCCCCATGTTCACATCCTGATGTGGCCTGATGGCCTATTTGGACATCACACAGGCATGGCAGACTGAATGAATGAAGTAAACCTGATCATAGACAGTCAGATTATAGAGGCTATCTTTTTACTAACATCAAGTTTTGTGTGTGTCTTTTTATCAGATGTTGATCCACCTATCCATACGCAAGACGTCTGGGAAACAGTGGGGGCAAGTCTGTTTCCAGGTGACATCCCTTTAGTGCCGCAGGCTTTTGTGTCCATGGAAACAGAGAACCAAGATGCTGAAAGAGAGGAGAACATAGTGTATCTCTAAGTCCATGCCTCTGTCAATCCAGATCTGATATGGGTTTAAACTGAAAGAGACGGAAGTCAAGTTTTTGCTGGATAATTGCACTGATACACTACAATGAGTTACTCGTTTATCTTGTAAATCTGCACTATTACCATGTATTCATGTGGAAGCTTAAAAACTGTTTCAAACATGTTGCTGTTTCCATTCACGTTTGTAATGTTCGTCTTTTATAGTGTTTAGTGTGTATATGTGTGAGTTTGATTTAAAGCTATTCTTAAAAGTTCCCTAGCCTGAAGGCTGCAGACAGAAAGAGCAGCGTTGCTATTCAAGTTGCTCATCAAACATACTCAAACACGAGTACTTCTTTAGGTCTGCTCTTTTTGTTGCACTTGGTAAGGCCCATTCGTTTAGCTATCTTTCAAAACAACGCACGACAAATGTTTTATGCAGTACATAAAGTAGCATTTCAGTACTGGACTACCTAAGTTATAGCAAAACCACATCTGTGTCAGTAACCACTGTTACTCGTACATGTGGACCAGAGTACTTATTTATTGAAATGTCTAATTTAGATACAATTATTTTCATGTCAGATACCAGACATTTATATGCAGTATAAATGATACATCAGCATCACACCTACAGTACTGTGCAAACATCTTAAGCATTCTGTATTTTTTATTTCGATTCTGTTTTTTCTTTATTTAAGTGTTAGTGGTCACTGCACTTTGTAGTTGTACAATTCCAGACTATAGTTCATCTGTTTCTCTACATACTTTGTTATTCCCCTTTACTCTGTTCTCTAATGGTCAGGAACTCCACGGGACCAGCACAGATCAGGTACTATTTGGGTGGTGGATTATTCTCAGCACTGCAGTTACAATGATGTGTTGGTGGTGTGTGTTCTGCTGGTGTGAGTGGATCAGACACAGCAGTGCTGCTAGAGTATTAGAACACTGTTCACTCACTGTTCATTTTATTAGACACATCTACCATATTGTTCCACCTTTTAGATGTAAAGTCAAAGACAGTAGCTCAACTGTTGTTGCACAGTTTGTGTTAGTCATCCTCTAATCCTTCATCATTGCTCACAGTATGCTGCCTACAGGATGCTGGTGGCTGGACATTTTTGGTTGATTGATTGTGTTATTGTTTAAAAAATCCAGCAGCGCTGCTGTGTCTGATCCACCCTTACCAGTTCACCACACACTAACACACCACCACCATATCAGTGTGACTGCAGTGCTGAGAATGATCCACCATCCAAATAGTACCTGATCTGTGCTGGTCCCTTTTATTCTGTAGAAAATAGAGTAAAGGGAAAAAATAAAGTATGTAGAGAAACAGATGGACTACAGTCTGTAAATGTAGAACTACAAAGTGCATCTATACAGTAAGTGAAACAGACAGAGTGTACAAACAAGGAAATGTACCTAACAAAGTGGCCAGTCACTGTGTATACACTATATTAGATAAAGATTCTAAAAGTATAGAAATGTACATGCATGCACAGAGAAAGCCCTGCTCAATCAAATGAGAGAATCACCAATCAGAAGCTCTCCCATGCCTCTGTTATGCTGACATCACGGAAGGTTGGCCTGGTTATGAATATACAGGAACCAGTAGGAATTTCTGCATAGGAACTAATGGAAATAAATAATTCTCTGACTAATAATTATCTGAATATTCACTATCCAAATACCCTTTTTGGAAATGAGGTACATCCAAATAACAGGGTTCTGCTTTATTGATTAATAAATAAACCAATAGGCAATCTGTCTCCTTTGAACACATCAAAAGCTATGCATAACAAACCAAAATATATAGCAAATAAAATTAATCCTTGTTAAATGTCAGATTGTGTCAAATAGCTTTTATCACAAGAAATGTGTAAAAAAATGTCACGTTAATTGTCACTGCGGTTTGCAAGTGTGATTGGGTTTCTGCATTGTTGTATTTATTTTTGCTGGATGTACAGATGGACTGTTTTGGTATTTAGACATTACTATGTATGTACTGGAATCCATTAGGGATGATGATGATGTCTCATAAACATTTCTGAATAAAATCATATGCCTGGTCTTGGTCCATGTGTTTATAACCAATTTGATGAAATGAAGGTATTATAATACAGCTAATATCTGTCACAACTCGGGCCTCTGAGTGCATCCTCCTGACAGTAGCACATAAAGTATTCAAATAAGACAGACATTTTGAACAAAGGTTCTTCATCAGCTGGGCAAACTACATGCAGAGAACAGTTTAGAAATAGAAAGTTAACAGCAAGGGACTCTGTGCTAACTGGCAATGCAACTGAAACCTCACCTCGCCAGAGGTGGGATTCAAACCCTGGTGGTTCAGCACCATCAACCAGCACTGTATCTATGAGCCAGCCTGGTTCCTGCTGTCTTACAGACAGGGTCTGTTGCATGATAGACCAGGGGTGTGTGTATGTATTAGCTGTGTGTAGACTTTTTTCAGCTTGACAGAGGCTCCTGAAAAAGTGCCCACTTGGGTAATGGGACCTGGGTCTGTGGCATGTGACAAAGACCAGGGATGCCTCCATTTACAGTTTCCATGTGCTTTAGAGGATCATTTGTTAAGACAGAGGGATATATTTTTTACCAGACATAACATTTACCTTAACATTTACCTACATTATTTACCAGGTCCAGTTATCCAGAGAAACTTACTGAAGTGCAGACAGGATGGACCCTAGATATTTCGTTTTTTGTCTTTTTTTGTTAATTTGTTAATTGTTATTTGTTAATTTTATTTGTTAATAAACCTCCATTCCTGCATCAATACGTTCCAAAAACAGCTAAGACGGGGCTAATTCAGGGCTAGTAATGAGGTTTAAAAAAAAGGAAAAGAAAAAAAAAAACCTAACTAAAATAATGATGTGATTTTAAAAAGTTGATGTCAACGGGTGATTGTAATCATGATTTGGCACAAAAACAGTATCCAGGAAAGGCTGAGTCTTTCAGGAACAAAGATGGGTAGAGGATCTCCAGTTTATCAACAAATCTGTAAGAAAATGATTGAAATGTGGAAAAACAATGTTCCTTATAAAGCAATTTGCATATTTCTCCCTCTTCAGTATATAAAACTGTATAATTAAATAATTAAAGGAATCTGGAGTGCATAAAGGGCATCAAACACTGTGTCAAGAACCGTTCATCAATAGCTGATAAAACCACACGGACAAGGGATTACTTTATCACCCCTTCATCAACTACTACTATCCAGAGTTACACTCACAAATACCACTTAAAACTTTACTATGCAGAACCAGAAGCCTTATTTGAACCATGTCCAGAAGCTGCGTCGACTTCTCTGGGCTCTGAGGCATCTGGGATGGACCATCACATAGCGGAAATATGTATGGTGGGCAGACCAATCAGTAAACCAGACCTTTTTTAGAAGAAATGGACACCGTGTGTTCTGGACCAAAGACAAAAAAAAGGACCATCCAGAATGTTATCAGCAACAAGTCCAACAGCCAGGCTCTGTCATGGTATGAGGTAGTATCGGGTAATTTACACTTCTGTGATGGCAGCATTAATGCAGAAAAGTACATTAAGGTACATAAGCTGCCTTCAAGATGAAAATTTCCAGGGACTTCCATGGATTTTTCAGTAAGACACTGCACAACCAAATGCTGCACATATTACAAGGGCATGAAGAGGGTACGAGTACTGGACTGGCCTGCCTACAGTCCTGCAATGTCCTCAATAGAGAATGTGTGGAGAATTTTGAAACAAAAATTGCGACAACAGTTGCACACTTTAAGATGTGTTTTCAGGAAGAATGGGACGAAATAACCTGAAACACTTCATCACTCAGTATCCTCTGTGCAAAAACGTCTTTTATTTGTTGTGAAAAGGAATGACAACATTACATAGTGCTAATGCTTTACCGTGCCAACTTTTGAAGGAATGGATGTTTATTAACCGATGAAATGAAGTTGACCAGACAAAACATGAAATATCTTGGGTTCATGCTGTCTGCAATGAAATAAAAGACCAGGTAAATAATATTTGCAATGTCCATACTATCCCAGCTTTTTCTAATTTTGGTTTTAACAATGGAAAGGAGCAATCAACGATTTCTTAAAATAAATATGCAATTTTTTCTATAGAGTAAAAAATAATGTGTTAAGTCCCAGTTTAATACATTTATGTGAGCCCCGTGGGTGATGCGACAACCATCAAAGCATTTATTAACAATGCCACAGTGGGATGTACTTTAGACACCCTGTACTTTGCGAAATGTTTGAACCAGAACCCAGTGAGAGATAGTAAGTGAATGGCAGAGAGAAGCAAAGGCTAATGCCTGGGTACACACACATATACCTTTCTAGTGCACTGTAATTATGTGTGTAGCTATTATGGCATAAACATATACACCTGACATAAACAACACATTTAAACATAATAAATGACATTCCATCTAATATTGTTATAGTGAAACCACCAAGAAGATGCTAAACACTTGCTGAACCATCCTAGTAAATTTTAAACTGCAGTTTGCTCATCAACACACATGTACACCGTGACCCAGACACTGAAAATTTACTTTCAGATGATAATTAGTAATAGCTATTGTTTGCTCTGCAAGAAGTCCTTAAATATGATATCTTTGATATACACTACACTACATTATGCATTCCTTTACTACAAATGGAGGGTGTATCCCATTTACCAAACTCATTGTAATTACATACACACATCAGACCTCTTTGATGCAGGGAATGGCCTCAGTGTAGTCACATACCAGCAAGTAGTTATTACTCACATGGTCTGTTATTTTCAAAACATTCCATTCCTCTCATCTTACCTTAGTTCGGTGTCAATGTGGTAACGTTTTCTTATTTTCTCATTCTTCCATTTGTTTTCCATTTGGCAAATAGCAACTAATCCAATTTTTCTAAAATTGTATACAAAATTTGTAATTACAGACCATGTAATTAGCGTTAACAATTTAAATCTTTTTTTATTTGGAATTTTCCCCCTTTCCTGTAATGACTATGTGCACTTGAACTGGCATGGACTCCACAAGGATGTGCAAAATTTGATGATTCATATTATCCCAGCCTGATTTCACAATATTCCAAAGAGAATCATCAAGGCTCCCCATTAGTAGAGTTTAGGTTAGGTGACTGTGGAGGAATATCTATGACAGTCAACAGTCATTGATCTTCTTTGGACTCCAATTGCAACTGTGAGTTCGTACTCACCAGTACTGACAAGGAGCACCCCACAAACCTTGTTGTTTTGGAGTCAGTTGTTTTTGCAAAGTTTTTAAAAAGCAAAAACTAAACTTTTGCATGGACATAAGTATTCAGACCCTTTGCCCTTGAAATGGGGGGTTGGGGGGTGGCGGGGGGGTTGGGGTTTCCACATTTCTCTTGATCAAGAAGTTTGGAACAACCAGGACTCTTCCTAGAGCTGGCCACCTCATCAAACTGAGTAAGTTCTTGGTCACCTTACCAAGGTCCTCCTCCCCCGATTACTTAGCTTGGTGGAGCAGTCAGCTCTAGGAAGAGTCCAATTTGTTCCAAATTCTTCCATTTAGAATTATGGAAGCCGCTGTGCTCTTGGGAACTTTCATTGTAGCAGATGTTTTGTAGCGTTCTCCAGATCTGTGCCTCCACATAACCCTGTCTCTGAGCTCTGCAGGCAGTTCTTTCCTCCTCATGGTTTGGTTTTTGCTCCGATATATCTTTCCAAATTATCATTTGGAAAGACATCTCAAAGTTGATCAACAGAAACAAGAGGCCCCCAGAGCTAAATTTCAAGTGTCATAAGGAAGGGTCTGAGATATATGCTGTCCTGTGTCTGCAATATTTTATGGCTGATTGGATAACTGAGTAAGTGTATATACAGTGTATAGTGGTGCTTGAACGTCTGTGAGCCCTTTAGAATGTTCTATATTTCTGCATAAATATGATTTCATAAGATTTTCACACAAATCCTGAAACTGGATGAAGAGATCCCAATTAAACAAATGAGACAAAAATATAGTATTGTACTTGATCATTTATGTACTGGTGAATTTGAGGAGTAAATATGGGTAGAGAATCTCCGGTTTGTCCAAAAGGGTGAGAAAATTATTAAAATGTTTAAAACAATGTTCCTCAGAGAAAGACTGAAAGGGATTTATATATCTCAGTCCTACATTTTTCAGATTTCCAGATGTCTCCGATCCTAGAGAAGTTGATGCAACATCTGGGCATGTTTAACATAAGGCTGTAAAGTTTTAAGTGTCATTTGTGAATGTAACTCTGTATTTTAGTGCTTGATAAAGATTTGATAAAGTTATCCCTTGCACATCTGGTTCTATCAGCTATTGATGAATGGTGTTTCTTGATGCAGAGCAGTCTGAGGGATCAACAATTACCAGAGTTCAGTTTAGACTTGTGCCCTTGCCTGTATGCACTGAAATTCCTCCAGATTCCTTAAATCATTTAATGATATTATGCACTATAGAGGAAGAAATATGTAAATCAATTCCAAACCTTCCTTGGATTTAAACTGGAGATCCTCTGCCCACCTTTGCTCCTCAAAGAATCAACGTTTCATGGATACAGTTTTTGTAGCAAATCATGTTTACAAATCACCTGTTAATATCACCTGTTTGAAATCAAACCATTATTCACTTTTTTTTACCTCAATACTACCACTAAATTGCCCTTGTCCCAACTTTTTTTGGATTGTGTTCCTAGCCTGAAATGAAGGAATGGGTGTTTATTAGCAAATTAAATGACATTAACCAGAAAACAAAAACTGAACTATGTTGGGGTCATACTGTGGGGTCTACAGTGCAATAAAAGTCAAAGGAAATGTAACAAACACTGCACCAACTTTTTTCTGGATCGGGGCAGTGCGGAGGCTCACAGTGAGAAGGTCCTGGGTTCAATACCAGGGTGAAGTGACCTGGGTGTGGAGCTTGCATGTCCTCCCCGTGTCCGTGTGGGTTTACTCTGGTTTCCTCCCACAGGCCAAAGACATGCTTTAGGTTAATTAATTACACTAAATGTGTCCCTAGTTTGTGAATGTGTGTATGGGTATATCCTTTTAATGTAATTTGACTGCAAATAATTCACAGTGCAGACAAGCATTTGGTATATATGAACTGCATTCCTAGTAACAGTGCCAATACTATATCTCCACAGATGTTCCAATCATAATTGTTGAACTGTATGTGTTTCCATCTAACATTTCCATGCAACAGTTCCATGTTATTTTATTTTTCTTTCATGTGCACTGCATAGCTAATACTGCGGGGTGGACATTGCCCTTGTGCAGCAGGACAGCTTTCAGGCTAAACTTTGACAAACCCATGAAACAAAGCCATTGGAGACGACGAGAATTGTCAGTGCAGAAACAGAGTTTGTCAACCTGCACAGAAAGATGTTCCGTTTAGTCTTTCAGTTTCCTTTTAAGTTTTGACAAATCTTTTAGAATTTGACAAATTCCCTGGCCAGGACAATTAATTATGGCTGTGCAGAGGATAACCACATATGAAGGATTCAACATCTGGATCAGTGTTGTTTTCTATACCTGGGTCATGTGTTGTGGCATCTTCATCTCATCTACAGTGGTGTTGAAAGTTTGTGAACCCTTTATAAAGTTCTATATTTCCGCATAAATATGGCCTAAAACATCATCAGATTTTCACACAAGTCCTAAAATTAGACAAAGAGAACCCAGTTAAACAAATGAGACAAAAATATTATACTTGGTCATTTATTTATTGAGGGAAATGATCCAATATTATATATTAGTGAGTGGTGAAAGTACCTCTAGGATTATCAGTTACTTTGATTGTGAAATTAGAGTCAGTCAATCAATGGGATGACAATCAGGTGTGAGTGGGCACCCTGTTTTATTTAAATAACAGGGATCTATCAAAGTCTGCTCTTCACAACATGTTTGTGGAAGTGTATCATGGCACGAACAAAGGAACCTCAGAAAAACAGTTGTTGATGCTCATCAGGCTGGAAAAGGTTAGAAAACCATCTCTAAAGAGTTTTGACTCCACCAATCCACAGTCAGGCAGATTGTGTACAAATGGAGGAAATTCAAGACCATTGTTACCCTCCCCAGGAGTGGTCGACCAACAAAAATCAAAGATTTTAGGACTTGTGTCAAAATCTGATGATGTTTTAGGTCATATTTATGTAGAAATATAGAAAATTCTAAAGGGTTCACAAACTTTCAAGCACCAGTGTAGGCTGCATGTGTCGGGTGGCTTCTGTACTGGTAAACAGTCATAATATGGCACTGATCTCATGAGTCAGAGCTTTCCAAAAAATTTTTTGCAGTACTCCCTTTTGTAGATCAGAATATTTTTGACCCCGCCGACACCCACGTACAGTACATATCCTTTGCCTCCAAACTCCACTGAAATTTATATTAAATATTATAATTCATACCAAACTGCAGTTTCTTATTGAACAAAACAAAATAAAGTGACACATGACTGTTACAGTGACATGAATTTTGTATCTGAAATTTTTACTTGACAGCATTCATTTGCTTTGCTTCCACACAATACCTCCAAATTGGGGATACTGAAAACCTTGTGCTGGAGATTTGGGCAGCAGCTTCTTTAGACTAGCAATTTATGCAGTAAACAGACCTGCAAAAAAGCTGCATCACTTACATTTTTCTGAGAGTCTGAGTCATTCACTGAACTCAGCTGTTGAATGTGTGCGAGACTGGTGCAAGGGAAGACTGATTATGTGATTTGTAAGTATAAGTGGCTGAAAGAAAAGGTAGCGGTGGAGTTAAGATCCTTTAGGGTCAATAAAGCATGATGTAGAAGTGTGGAGGCTTCTTGTTTCTGTATTTGAACAGAGTTTGAGGAGTTATTCTGTAGAATTTTGTAAGCTCCTTTCTGCATGACTTTCAGGTTAAATATGGTTACTGTGTTAGAAATGCTTCAGAGAGCTTGTGATAACATTACAAGCGTATGAATGTATGGGGTCCTTTATTGTTACCCAAGGACCAGTGATGAAAATCCTGAAATAATTCCAATGGGTTAATTGCTTTTTTGACTCAAGCAGGTGGTTTAAATTATTCAGGTCATTGAATGGTTGAGTGGCATCTGATGCCACTAATATCCTATCCTAATCCTAGACTAATATCCTTAGTCTGTGCTAAGTTTGTACAACAAAGACTGATGTAGTCATGCTGTGGAAATGGAAGAGTTAACCTGGTCACAGTAGAAATCGTGTATTGTAACACATTTACAAAGTAATTATCTTTCAACAGCTTAACGATGTCAGTGTCTTAAACCTGTGATGAGCAATATGAGGGTGATGAAGGAGAGGTGCTTCAGGTGGAGCTAAGAGGAAGACAATGGGGTAGAAACTGAGGCTTAACATTAGAAAACCATCTTCCTCTGGATTTATGATTCAACAAATTGTCTAGGAATCTACTGGCAACAAACACCTGAAAGCTTTGCAACAATTACCTGTAAACAAAAGAAAATCACTGAGTGTTGGCAGTCATGAACCTTCCTCCAGTCACCTGATCTAAACCCCACTGAGCATTAAAGGAGCACTTAAAGACAGAGAAAGCTAAGCTTTCAACATCACACCCTTTTGCCCTATGCTTAGTAATGCTGATGACAAAGTGCTGGTGCATTCATTCATTTTCTCCCACATTGATTACTGCATCTCCCTCTATAATGGTCTCCCTACTAAACTGCTAAACAGGCTTCAGTTAATTCAAAATTCAGCAACCAGAAGCCTCACTTTCACTAAGCACTCTGCTCACATAACTCCTATCCTCCATCCTCCAGTTTGATTTGGGTTATTCGTGCCTCAGCTACGACCGCTTCGAATCACGCGTGTTGCGGTAAGCCCGCTCTTTAGTATGCCGCGACCTTATTTTCGTTTATGGTTTCGTCCGCAAGTTTGCCTTTTGTTACCCACCGTTCGAATTACCATGTTGGCATTGACTTAGTATAGTCGTCGTGGCCTCCCTTATTTCAGTTTTAGTTTTTGCTGTGACGGGCTTTCGTTTTGTCACCTGGTTGCTGTTTTATGTTTCTGTTATGGTTCCCGTTTCCGTTTAATAAATGCGCTAACTTGGTTTCATATTGAGAACCTGCGCTCAAAATATGGAGACGACAGGTTCCCTGACAATCCCATTCCTACCCAACCGGTTTAATGGCAAGCTTGCCTACTGTCTGCAATTTGTACCTGTTATTAAGTTGTACCCTTTTGTCTCGAAATACGCACGTGTATCATTTCATTCTTCTTCGCCTCACGGAAAGGGCACTACATTGGACCACCGAGGTTTGGCCAGTGCTCAAGACTGGGACCATGGGGGAATTTTTTGAGGAATTACAGTATTGTTTTGGGACCCCACGGGATTTTTTTAGACATCGAGTCTATCCCGGCTTGCTTGAGACAGCCGCCATCTACCAGCCCGCCCGCAAGATACCTCATTTGTCTGTAAGGTACTGGATTCAATGTTCATTAGCTGTAGGAAGGGGTTGGCCAGGTACAAGCTAGCACCCCAGTACCTGAGCACGGTAGCTCTGTATCTGAGCACGCTAGCTTCATATCTGAGCATGACGTGCCACTTAGCTCCATAGATGGGCCGTTTGTTCCCGAGAGGCCTGCCCAGATGTTATTTGTTCCCAAAAGGCCTGCCCAGATGCCATTTGTTCCCGAGGGCCTGCCCAGAGGCCGTTTGTTCCCGTGAGGCCTGCCTAGAGGCCATTTGTTCTCGAGTGTCAGCGCCAGTGTCAGTGCCAGCATCAGCACTAGAGCCGGTGCAGAGGACGTCAGCACCAGTACTGGCTCTGAGGATGTCAGCGCCTGTATTGGTGCTGAGGATGTCATCGTCACTTTCAGCACCAGTGTCAGTGCCAGCGCTGAGGATGTCAGCATCTGCACCAAGGACATCACCGCCGAGGACATCAGCGCCCGTGCCTGCACTGAGGATGTCCGTCCCAGAGACATTTGAAGGGCATGATGTCTCCCCGAAACCGTGCTTTCATTCTGGTTTCCCACCACCCACCCGGGTCAGTGGTGGCCACAATCCTCCCAGGAGTTGCCTCGAAAGAAAACCCCCAGACACGGTCGGGCTCTGTGGGGGGTGGTGGTGGTGGGGGGGGGGGGGGGTCAGGCTTTTGATTACTCATGTTTGCTCGCGCTCGCCTTGAATTACTCGTCTGTGCTCGCGTTTGCTTTGGATCACTCATCTTTGCCCTCATTCGCTGGGATTACTTGTGTTCACTCCAGTTTGATTTAGATTATTCGTGTCTGCGGCTATGACCGCTTCGAATCACGTGTGTTGTGGTAAGCCTGCTCTTTACTATACCGCAACCTTGTTTTCGTTGACGGTTTCGTCTGCGGGTTTGCCTTTTGTTAACCACCGTTCCTATTACCCCACCGTTCACCTCCCTTAGTTTTGGTTTTCGCTGTGCCGTGCTTTCGTTTCGTCACTGGGTTGCTGTTTAATGTTTCTGTTATGGTTCCCGTTTCTGTTTAATAAATAACTTGGTTTCATATTGAGAACCTGTGTCTCCTTTCCTTCCGCTAACCCCTTCGTGACACTGCTGTCTAACTCTGTGACCTGCTCCATCCATACTGTCCCTCACGCTGTCTAAGATCCTCTGTCACTGGACCTCTTGTCGTCCCACGCACCAGACTTGAGACAGTGGGTGGCAGGTCATTTAGGGCCTTTGCTCCTATACTATGGAACTCCCTTCCAAAATCACAATCCACCCTTTCTTCCTTTAAAATTCACCTTAAAGCCTTCATCTTTAATTCTTGTTACTCTTCTCCTGTTTAACATTTTTTTTCCACCGCTCTGTTAAGCGTCCTTGGGTTTGTGAAAGGTGCTATACAAATTTAACATATTATTATTATTATTATTATTTTATTATTATTATTATTATTATTATTATTATTACACAATTTTGTGGCATCCATGCAGCTTGAGTGCATGCTGTACTTTCACCATCTTTGTATAACTGAGTTCTCTTTATCTGCTTTTAGGACTTATGTGAAAGCTGGATTATGTTTTATTTCATATTTATGCAGAAAAATCTAGTAAATTCTACAGGGTTCACAAAGTTTCAAGCACCACTGTACTTTAGACTCAATAACATAAGCTACCTAGTTAAAATAATTGAATGCTCAATGTGATCTGTATAGAAACAGAAAGAAGAACTTAAAAGAGACATCCCTTCCACAATACAGTCTGAAATGTATAATGGGGTAGTGGTAGATCTGTGGTTAAAGCCTTATGTTAGTGAGCAGGTCTAACTACTGTTGGGTCCTTGACCAAGACCCTTAACCCTCAAAGCCCCATAGAAGTGCCATTTCATGGCTGGCCCTGCATCCAAGCAAGATGGGATATGTAAATGATTGCTTCTTAACAGGAAAACCAACAGAATAAAAAGCAATCTTGCCAATTTATTATAAAGGCAGAATCAATATCTGGTAAAAGTCTCTATTTTGTTGATGTGTGCAGCTGGATGTAGTTGCTCCTTTAAACATGTTTTTCACGATATTCAGTTTGTAGTAAGTCATGTACTAGCTACTACAAAATTTCTTTGTTAATTTCTAATATGTCAAACTAATATTAGCAATTAAAATGTTCAATGTTGACCTTTCAGGGCATGATTATGCCTACTCACTTGGTTTCCCCATGGATATGTACCAGAGGGCCATGACCCTGACCAGGAAAAGCAGTGTAAAATTGTGAAATAAAATATCAATGTTAAAATTATTTTACCATGCTATTCATGATAGCATGAACTGTGGAAATAGCTGAGAGCATCATGTAGGCCTTCTTTTTTTTCCATCAATCACAATAATGCTGCTTCTACAATGTCATGAGTATGTGGGTGACCCCTCCAGTGGCAGAATTAGCAGGGTATCTGGGTCAGGCAGGACCTTGCAGAGACTGTCCAGAAATGGCACACACAGACAAACATGCACCCAGCCCATTGTAGTTTATCATGCTTTCAAAATTTTATAGCCCTATTTCATCTTTTCACATGGGAGCAACAGCTACTTTAAAATAATTCACTCTGTACTTGTGTTTTTAAAGCAGTAAACTGTATAAATACTGCAGCAATTTTATTACAAAAAAGAAAGTAACAACACACCAGGGCAGTAACATTTCGGCAAATAAATTTTAATAAGTGTTTTGTTTAATTAGTCCAATCTGTCATAGAATTGATGTCTTAGATCCACAATTGATTTTGCAAAAGACAAAGAGTAGATTAGATTCAACTTTACTGATGTCATTACACAAATTAAAATTTAGGAGCATCAAACCAGTCACTAAATAGTGCAATAAGAAAATATCTAGTGAAAATGCTTTTGTGTGTCTGCTGAAGTTAATACAATGTCTGCCATTACAAATGATATAATCATCAACAATGAGTGAAAAGTTGAATCTTTCAAAAAATATTTTTATACATTTCATAACCTATAAAATACTCCCTAAATTTTATAAGGAAGAAACTTTGGGAGGACCAAGACTCAAAAAGGGACCCACCCTCCTTGGGCAGCCTAGATGCTATGTGTAAAATTTAAGTTACCTATTTAATGAGTTTATAATGATTTATGATAGTTTAAATAAACAAAAGACATTAAAAAAGAGAACGAAAATATAATAAATACATTTAAATATAATAATATATAGGCTATAATACAACCCCAAATCAGAAAAAGACTGTCAGGTTTCGCCCCATCTTGCTGTGTTTCGTTTCGCCCGTTCTTTTCACCACCGTTCCTTCCACGTGTTTGTTGTTGTTTTGGTTTTCGCGAGTGCGGCGTGCTTGGTGTTGTTGTGCTTTTCTCCGCAGATCTATTACCTGCCTTCACGCTCCTTCACCCTGCCCTGATTCGCACACTGGTTCCTTGTTCGGCTCATCATCTTGCCTCCATAAAGCCTCACTCCACACAGCCTTGGATTGCCAGCTCGTCAGTTGACGCAGCCTGGTATCATGCTTTTTGTTCCCTTGCTGAGATTTATGTCACGTAAAGTCATTTCATTGTTCGCCTTGCGTATTATCATTACTGCTAGCCTGACCTATCCTCCGGCTCTGCCTCTAGCAACTGTTAGCTTAGCTCTTAGCATAGCCACGGCTAACGTTTCTATTTTTGTTTGGCTCCCACGCCAGGTTTTTGTTCTCTCGCTTAGTGATCCTATATTTCTTCCCTCACTACAGTCAAGACCTGCTTGCCTCAAGATCTCACAAACCTCGGAACGTTCCGACAAACCAACCCTCGCTGCCGCCGCACTCGTTTGGTTCTTCACGTCATCTGCGCCAGCCTCCTGGACTCTCGCAGTCATTCGGGTCTACCTTGCCGCATTCATTTGCCGTACTTCACCTCTCATTACCCGTAATAAATTCCCTTTTCTTTACTCCTCTAGTTTGTTTTCTGGGTTGCATCTTGGGCTCCGCTTTCAAACTTAGCTGGGGAATCTTTGATTCCCGGTAACATGGACAGTATGGAAATTTGGAAAAAAAAGTATGGGGGGAAAAAAAACAGTGTTTCTTACATTTACATTGACTTTTATTTAATTGCAGACATTATGAACCCAAGATATTTCATGTTTTGTCTGGTCAACTTCATTTCATTTGTTAATAAAAATCCATTCTTGCAACCCATTGGGCAGTTTAGAGCTAGTAATGAATTAAAAAACGAAATAATGATGTGATTTCAAACAGGCGATATCAACAGGTGATTATAAGCATGATTTGTTACAAAAGCAGTATCCATGAAAGGCTGAGTCTTTGATGAGCAAAGATGGGCAGAAAATCTACAGTTTGTCAACAAATGCATAAGAAAATTATTGAAATGTTTAAAAACAATATTCCTCAAAGAAAAATCGGAAGGGATTTACATATTTCTTCCTCTACAGTGCATAATATCAATAAACGATTCAAGGAATTTGGAGGAATTTCAGTGCGTAAAGGGCACAAGCCTAAATTGAAGATATGTGATCTCTGATCCCTCAGATGGCACTGCATCAAGAACCATCATTCATCAATAGTTGATAGAGCCAAATGGGCAAGGGATTACTTCATCAAACCATTATCAAGCTCTACAATACGGAGTTACATTCACAAATGCCACTTAAAACTTTACTGTGCAAAAAAAAGCGTTATGTAAGTGGTGTCAACATCTCTGGACTTGGAGGTATCTGAAACAATGAAATAAAAATGGCAATATGAGAGAAATGAAAGGAGAACAGTGCCTGTGAAATGCCACCAAAGGTATGGTAAAGGGAGATCAAGTGCAGTAGGTAATTTTCATGACTGACAGGCAGTGGGAGGATAGCAATTCTGTCTGAACTTGTTAAAAATAGATACAATGTCTGGCTAAAAAGTCACCATTTGGATGCAATTAAGCATATACTTAAGGGCCTTTCACTCGATAATTACTGCAGTGATTAATGTGTTTCAGTTGGCAACAATTCTTTTAAATCTTATTGATGTAATGAGTAGCTTTTGATTTCTTAAACTACAGTGTTGGAAGACGTATCCCTTGGTCATGGAAAAAGTGTTACTGTGTTCCAGATATTACTTGACTGGATCAAGCAAAGAAAACAACTAAGGATATTTCTGAAATGACTGGAACTGGGTTAAGAACTGTCCAAGGCATTATTAAAAAATGGAAATATAGTGGGGTCTTCCATCAAGGTCATGGAAGAAATGTGGTCGAAAAAAATCTTTAATGACTGTGATCATTTAAATGTTTGGTGAAATTAAATCATAAAAAATTGATGCTAGAACTCACAGCTATGGTTAATAGATAAAGTAAGAGCATTTCCACAGGAACACTGCAACAAAAACTCATAGGATTAGGTCTAAATAGGCATGTGTCCATAAGAAAACCACTTTTTAGTGAGGCTATGGAGCATAGATATTGAAAAACCGTCATGCATATAGATGAGTGATAGTCATCAGGGTCAGAATTTTTCCAGAGGCCGACACTTGTTTCCATCACGATTCATCGTCTCTTGTAAGTTTATATTATTTGTGATGTCTTAACTTCTGTATTTTGTATTATTATTACCTGTCTAATGTAATAAATTTGCTCTTAATCCTTTCTTTATATTAGTCTTCTAGTAGTCTTGATATTATTTTTATATGACTGTAAAATGTAATTCAGTTTAGATACAACCCCTTGGATAAAATCCAGCATGATATTCTCCTTCGTATCATTTTAAGTAACCTGTTTAAAATAAAGCCCGTCAGACCAAGTCTGACTTGAAATAACTACCGCAATTAACACCTTCTCACTAGAAACTGAGTGTCGATCATAGCTCTTAAACATCGGTATAGTTCTCACTTTTTTCAGACTTCACAAGCCTACTTTTCAACCAGTCACTTCTAAACTCCTTCACTTTAAATCAGAAGCATTTTAAGTGTGTTAACAGGACTTAACCCACAAATTACGGCTGAAGTGAACTCTGCTCGACAAGGAATGCTGTTATGTTTCTGTGCCTATAGTCTCTTCAGAGGTAAGTAAAGGTTTATCTCCTTTTAGCAATAGGGAAAGATAGGTGAACTTCTTACATGTTTATAGAATGGGTCAGAATACCCAATAGGCTAACAGACGCTCATACGCGTATCTGAGAGATAGCTCTTACATATACAATGGCACAGGGAAAGAATAAGGCAGATCACAGCGACTTCCATTCAGCCTGGAAGGACGAAGTTCAGGACACTTTGGTTCAATTAAGTGATGAGGGCTTGAGCTTAAGAGCCATCGTAGAAGAAATTTATCAGTGGTACACATCAATTGGATATAGGTTAGCCACAACCAACAAATTAGCAAATTTAGTAGGAAAATCTAAAATTAAGCAGCATCTACTTTTGTTCGCCATTGGTTTCTTACTCTGCTGAAATTTCAAAGCCACGGTAGAGGAATATGAGACTGAATTAGAAGATATGCGTGACACTGAAAACCATAGAATTGAATTGATACAGAGTCAACGAACCAAAATTAATGGCTTTGAATATGATAAACAAGATTGGGCACGACAAGCACAAATATTCGACCAGCAATCGGCAGATATGCAGGTTGCACTAGGTAAAAACAAAAAATATACCGCCACTCTAGAACAGTATTGTAATAGTGTCTAAATCACCATTTCAGTACTCAAACAACATTTATGACCTGACAAATCCTCACAAAGTCCTAAGAACCCAGGTAATGTTGATGATGTGGCATAGTGGAGATGGTGCCATTCGACTGTATCCAGCTGTGGATTTAAGGTTGGTTGGAACAGATGGACAGGCCCAGGCCTCCACATCAGCATTTGCTCAGTGGGGAAAGTACAAATTGTCATAAAAACAGCAAGATGTTGGCTGCACATTTTCCAAGGCCCTGTGTGTAGGCCTAATCCTGGAACCCCCATATTGACAAAGGACACCAGTCAATCACGAGTTGCTGTGATAAAAACTGTGACTGGGCAAAATGACGAAAAATTGGACGTTAGTAGATCACTAAACTTTTAATGTGTGCGGCATACGCTGATAAAGTTGGCACATTTCCCCGAACCAGCCCTTTTGAGCCACATTGGAATAGCCTAATGTGGCAAGCCAATACTCTTACTCTAGAATTACAGGACATTTGGCAAATTGTTCTTACCACTATTCCAGGAGAATTGGCAACAAAGACTCCTGAAGATCTCCGTAATGGATCGATTATGGAGCGCACAGAGGCTGAGACCAATGCTCAGGTACTATCTAGATTAAAACAGGCCTTATTGGACATACGAGGCAATGTTCCAGCCGAATGGAGCCGGATAATGAACACAAAACAGGGTGATGAACCATTTGAGGAATATGCTGAACGTCTCTGGATAGCTTTCATAGAGTTCTCTGGCATAAGCGAACCAACCAGAAATCATCATATCCTCATAGAACAACTAAAAAATTATTCCGGCCCACACGTGCAGCGAGCACTCAGCCTAGGTGCTAATCCTCCATCCAATACCTTTGATGCAATTGTAAAATGGGTAATGGGCATGGAGCAACTTCAAAATAATAAAAACCATGTTGCCACAATTCAACAGTTAACTGAAGGACAGTCAGAAAACATAAAGTTGAAAAAATGTGTAAATATTGCGGAAAACAAGGACACATGACAGATGACTGTTTTAAATTAGAAAGAAGGTCAAAAATTTCCGTCAAAAACCTGGCTTCCTCTGAAAATGGACAGAATCAAACAGGGGACATAATTTCTTAAAATTTAAAGAATATTCCAGCATATCACGACAAGCCCTGTAATGACCAATTAGCTGAAGTTGACAGGCGATTGGAGACAATCAAAAACCTGATACGGGGATTTATCCAAGGCACTGCACTTACTCAACAGCGTCATGGTCCCTATCAAAATAACCACAGCAGTCCCATGGATTCCCGAAACCAGGAGGATCATGGAGAGCACACAGAACTGAATCATAAGCTCAAATGTGGGAGATTGGTGTGGAAATATTTCAAAGAGCCACTGTTCATATAGAGTAATGCTTTATTTATGGGCGAGTTCCTTTTTGTGTTATGTTGAGCAGTACCTTGAGGAACTGGGATTTGACCAAAGAGTTATTTTTCTAAATAATCCTCATAAATTGTTCACAACAATACACAACCCGTCAAACATCTCTGTCATGTAAGTGGTCAACATAAATGCAGGGTTTCCCAACAGCACGTTCCCTTGCTCTTACTACAATGGTTTCTCTTGTTCTCATAGTACATCCCTGGTGCCTTCACTTTCATTGGTATATGAAGCACACGTCTGGCCATCCACGTGATGTTGAAAAATAATAAAACACTTGAAAAGTTTTACTCATCAGACTAACCATAAACAAGTCATAAAATCAGAACATAAATGTTCAAACATAACAAAGGATATATACACTGGTGCTTGAAAGTTTGTGAACCCTTTAGAATTTTCTATATTTCTGCATAAATATTACCTAAAACATCATCATATGCATTATCAGAAATCCTAAAAGTAGATAAAGAGAACCCAATTACAGTCAGGACTTTGACTTGGCCATTCCAAAACATGAACTTTACTCTTCTTTAACCATTCTTTGGTAGAACGGCTTGTGTGCTTAGGGTCGGTGTCTTGCTACATGACCCACCTTCTCTTGAGATTCAGTTCATGGACAGATGTCCTCATATTTTCCTGTAGAATTCCCTGATATCATTCAGAATTCATTGTTCCCTCAATGATGGCAAGCCACCCTAGCCCAGATGCAGGAAAACAGGCCTAAACCATGATACTACCACCACCATGTTTCACAGATGGGATAAGATTCTTATGCTGGAATGCAGTGTTTTCCTTTCTCCAAACATGATGCTTTTCTTTTAAACCAAAAAGTTCTAGTCTCATCCATCCACAAAACATTCTTCAAATAGCCTTCTGGCTCATCCACATGATCTTTAGCAAACTACAGACGAGCAGCAATGTTCTTTTTGGAGAGCTGTGGCTTTCTTCTTGCAACCCTGCCATGCACACCATTATTGTTCAGTGTTCTTCTGATGGTGGACTCATGAACATTAACATTAGCCAATGTGAGTGAGGCCTTCAGTTGCTTACAAGTTACCCTGGGGTCCTTTGTGACCTCTCCAACTATTACACGCCTTGCTCTTGGAGTGTTCTTTGTTGGTCGGCCACTCCTGGGGAGGGTAACAATGGTCTTGAATTTCCTCCATTTGTACACAATCTGTCTGACTGTGGATTGGTGGAGTCCATACTCTATAGAGATGGTTTTGTAACCTTTTCCAGCCTGATGAGCATCAACAACTCTTTTAATGAGCTCCTCAGAAATCTACTTTTTTGTGCCATGATACACTTCCACAAACATGTGTTGTGAAGAGCAGACTTTGATAGATCCCTGTTCTTTAAATAAAACAGGGTGCCCACTCATACCTGATTGTCATCCCATTGATTGAAAACACCTGACTCTAATTTCAGCTTCAAATTAACTGCTAATCCTACAGGTTCACATACTTTTGCCACTCACTAATATGTAATATTATATAATTTTCCTCAATAAATAAATGACCAAGTATAATATTTTTGTCTCATTTGTTTAACTGGGTTCTCTTTATCTATTTTTAGGACTTGCGTGAAAATCTGATTTTGTTTTAGGTCATATTTATGTATAAAAATAGAAATTCTAAAGGGTTCACAAACTTTCAAGTACCACTGTATTCAGAATTTTGCTAATATTTTCTTCTTATCTTCTGAGGTTTACATGTATTAAATTTTTTGCAGAAGTGAAACCAGCCAACATTATCTGAGGAAGCTCTCATCTCACTATCATACTTCAAAGATGACATCATGAACATGAAATAAGGAAATTCACCTGGCTTTTCCCAGGGTTGTATGTTAATTCTGGGAAGAACTGAGGCAATTTATGCTGGATATGATTCTTGACTTTATTAAAAAGGATGTTTGCTGAGGGATGATAATGCAGCCTTTCTTGCTGTCTTTCTCAAACCTATTTGAATGATAATATATCCGTTACACATATCTCATCTTGTATCCAGGCTAGAGGCGGCCTAACAGGGAACTAGAGTCTCCTTTCAATTGTAAAGTTTTCCCCAATAAACTTGTTATTTCACCTTAATATTGAAATCACTTAGATATATTATCATTACATTCATACATATAAAGTTTAATTTGATTCCAATAACATTCTAGTTTAAATGTATTTGATTCCAATAACATTCTAGTTTAAAAAAGTTTAAAAAAGGCTTTTTTGATTATTATCACCTAATAAATCCCCACATTGTGTTGTAATTATAAAACTCTCAGCATTACGATATATATATATATATCTATATCTATATCTATATATATCTATATATATATATATATATATATATATATATCTATATCTATATCTATATATATCTATATCTATATCTATATATATATATATATATATATATATATTTAGATATATATATATATAGATTATAGATATAGATATATATATATATATATATATATATATATATAGATATATATAGATATAGATATAGATATATATATATATATATCGTAATGCTGAGAGTTTTATAATTACAACACAATGTGGGGATTTATTAGGTGATAATAATCAAAAAAGCCTTTTTTAAACTAGAATGTCAGTGCTCATAGAAGATACCAGACAAGCTTGTTAAAATGTAAACAATGTGATCAAAACATGATTAAAGTTTTGTAATTCAACATGTCAGCAGTGCTGGTCACTAGCAATATGCAATCTCTGACAAAAAACATAACTAACCAAGAAGTTATTGGAATCAAATTAAACTTTATATGTATGAATGTAATGATAATATATCTAAGTGATTTCAATATTAAGGTGAAATAACAAGTTTATTGGGGAAAACTTTACAATTGAAAGGAGACTCTAGTTCCCTGTTAGGCCGCCTCTAGCCTGGATACAAGATGAGATACTGTTGGGCATTTTAGGTAAACAAGTTCTGTATGGTATCCTGTGGCACATTTGACCACATTTGTTGCAGCTGGGCCTGTAGATCCTGCACACTCGCGGTTGGTGTCCAAGCTGGTCCCATAACTGTTTGATTGGCGATAAATCTTGCGACCAAGCAGTCCAAGGAAGTGTTGCAATCTGGCAGAGACATTCCTGGGGAACCTTTGAACTTTTGCTGTGCTTGGTCAAACAGTATCCTGCTGAAAAATGCCAGTTGGAAGCTCTGCCATGAGAGGCAACATGTGACGGTGACTGGCTGTCAATGGCAGGACACATAATGGATGCTCTGACAGCAACTTTCCTTTGGCTAAGTACCTAGAAATGGTCCAGGCAGAGACAGGGGTGTGTAGTTAAGGTGGGCAACTGGATGGAGGACAATGAAACTATGGCAGCTGTTCATGCTTGTCAGTGGATCAAACTATCATCTCTAATGGTGGCCTGAAGCCTGTCTGCCATGTGTGTGTGCCCTCACAGAACCACTGCTCCCAACTCCTCCTAACAGGTAGGTCAGAACAGCCTGTCTGGAAGCCTTCTTATAGGGCATCAGGGGAACCAATTTTACACCCTCTTGTGGCAACACCCAGTGCCTAATCAGACAATACCTGTAATCATTTAAAATCTGCTTGAGACCTAGTAATCTGACATTTCTATCTGGGTGTGTTATTTGTTTGTCAGTGAGTATGTTTTCATCCTCAACTGAAATATCCAGGGAATGTGTTTTTCCCTGCTCCCCCCCCCTTGTGTAACGGTTCCTTGGAAACCCTTGCCTACATAACTAGGCAACACCCGCTAATTGTCCCTTTTTGTAACATGTTCCACCACATATTACTGTTTGAAGATGAGATATTACTTTATGTCCATAATGTTCAATATTCATTCTACAGACCTTGGATGTTTTTACAGAATTTAGTTCTCTATCCACTTTCAAATACAAAATCCCAACTGATACCATTTAACTTGATTAGTTCTTAAATGTTTGCTATCTTGTATGTCAGTTGTTACAGATGTTAAACATCTACACATTGTTGTCCATCCCTGTTTATGGTCAGTGCCCATGTACTATTTCCAAAATATCTTCATACAAGTGTAATCAGATATTCCCAAATGGTCAAACCTCTATTTCTCTACAGGCCTGTGTTTTGGCTGTTAAAATGGACATCATTCCAAGAATAAATTTATTTTAGAGTATGATCGCTCTTCCTCCACCCACAGGCTATTAGAGTAGGGAATTAATTTATATTTTAGGTTGAGGTCATGTGTTGTCAGCTTTGCTTGAGTCTACAATTTCAGTATAGAAGAAACTCTGGCACACCAGTATATGCTGTATTACAAGATACTGGGCCATTTCTAGACTACTTGTTGTACTTCGGCAAACACAGAATTGAGAGGGGCACAGCTGTACCTCTATGCTTTCCAATTAGTCATAGGGGCACAACTGTACATAAAAAAATAAGCCTGCTAAACGCTAAATAGATTAAGTGATCTAACAAGTTGGTGTTACTGTGCCATGGATGAAAAACAAAAAACAAGTTAACACTAACAAATTTGTATTAATTGCATGAACTAAATATATAGCCATGAGTTATCATTTCTTTATGTGCAGTGCAACTGTGTTTAGATATTTTCAGACCCCAGTAAAGTGGGTCTGATGACGCCCCTACAAGATCCTACAAGTAGCCACTGTATTTCCAGTTAAGCACACAAAACACCAAGGTCCCTTAACGTCCTGTCTTCTATTGGATTGGCAATCAGCTGAGACATAATCCCAAAAAACTCTTAAATTGCTTAACACTGCTCCATTTTCCAACATTTTGACCTCCTCATGGTGTTCCTTTTAATTTTCCTCAGTGAAGCTCAAAAAGAGTGTTTTCTGATATATGAGATTGACAACACAATAAGGTAAATTAATGACTGATGGCTCTGTCTATACTTTACCAAATACTTCGTTTTGTAGTACCTTTAACTCAAGCAAGTCATGAAATCTCGTAGTGTTCTTTGGCGTGGACCTCTTCCTTCACACGTCCTCTGAGATCTGTTGGGCATGGAATGGGGGAGAGGGGATCAGGAACCTTGGTGTCCAAAATGTACTCCCTTCTTCTAAACTCTGTGGGTGGTCCTCTTGCTATGCAGTGGACTGAACCTTACCTTAACCTTACAGACAACATAACTGATGATTAGTGAAATACATGGGACCATTTAGACACTATCTCTAAACTCCCAGTCCAGAAGTTTATACATTTTAAATGTATACACAGGGCTTACCCAACCCCAAGAAAACATTGACTTATGACATGCAGTCCCTCTCCAGATTGTGAACTCTGTCCTAATGGTCAGACTGGGTATTTTATGCTCATGTATTAGGACTACCCTGGTGTTACAAAATTCTGGAGTAAGGTTTCATCCTCCATAGTGGATATGCTTATTATAGTATATATGACGCCGGCTAGTAAGGAGGAGACAAACGCGGATGGCTGAGTCGAAAACAGCGGGATTTATTCACCAAACCAGCAATGCAGAAACACACGGAGTAATACTGAAGACAGACGAACATAGAAGGGGAGGATGAAGAAGAGAACAGGAACAGCAGAATCAGGAGACAGGATGGGATGGAAGGCCGTAGAGACGAGGTATGGGACCAAGTAAATTAGCGAAGGGGGAACGAAAAAGAAGGAGGGTATAAATAGAGAAGGAAAGAGGCGTGGATGAGTAACAGGTGAAAAGAATCAGAAGGTAGGAGAAGATGAACGTTCCAGAACGCGGGTGTGGACTGAGGGGCTGGCAGCGGGCGTGACAGTACCCCCCCCCACCCCCCCCGAAGGACCCGTGTGGCTAGAGGAGCGACGGGTGAACGCAGTTCCTGGCCCCGAGGAGGATTTGCGGGGACGACCACGAGGTCGCGGAGCTGGACGGTCGGGACGAGCGGCGTGGAACTCCTGGATGAGGAGTGGATCCAGGACGTCCTTGGTGTCAATCCAGCAACGTTCCTCAGGGCAGTAACCCTCCCAGTCTACCAGATATTGAAGGCGAGACCCACGCCATCTGGAGTCCAGGAGCTGGTTAACGGAGAAGGTGGATGAACCCTCCACCTCTGTCGGTGGTGGCTGGTCCGACAGAGAGCAGGCTGTCAGTGGACCCAGGGCTTCAGAAGAGACACATGGAAGGAAGGACAGACACGTAAGTATGATGGCAGTGTCAGCCTATAAGTGACCGGATTAATCTGCTTAGTTACGGGGAAAGGACCTAAGTAGCAAGGTAAAAGCTGGGTACTTCCCTGTGATCTGCGTAGGTCCCTCGTGGAAAGCCAGACTCTATCCCCTGGATGATAAACGGGAGCGGGGTGCCGGTGCCAATCGGCGTGCCTTTCATACTGTCGGATGGCCTTGTCGATCCTCTGGTGTACCTGAGACCAGACCTCCTCGCTCCGTAGAATCCCAGGGAACGAAAGGTGGTTGGTAACCCAGAACGCACTGGAACGGTGTGAGACCGGTGGCAGAATGCCTCAGGGAGTTCTGAGCGATCCCAGCCCATGGGAGAAGCTGGCTCCAGTCCAATGGGTTGTGGAGACAGTAGCAACGGAGAAACTTTTTCAGTTCCTGGTTGGATCATTCACACTGTCCGTTAGTCTCCGGGTGGTAGCCCGAGGAGAGACTTACCGAGGCTCCCAGCCGACCCACAAAAGCCTGCCAAACCGCGGAGGTGAACTGCGGCCCTCGATCAGATAGAATGTCCTCCGGGATCCCAAAAACTCTGAAGAAATGTTCAAAGAGTGCCTCTGCCGTCTGTAGGGCCGAAGGAAGCTTGAGTAATGGGATGAAGCGCACAGCACAGGAGAAGCAATCGATGACGGATAGGATGGCGGTGAAGCCTTGAGAAGAAGGGAGGTCGGAGATGAAGTCCAAGGCGATGTGGGACCATGGTCGCTGAGGAATGGGCAGGGGAAGGAGCTGACCAGACGAAGAGTGCATGGAACCTTGCTCTGGGCACAGACGCTGCAGGTAGCCATGAACTGATTTATGTCCTTACGCATCGCCTTCCACCAGTAGTGGGCCGCCAGGAGCTGGTAGGTATGGGTCTCTCCGGATGACCAGAGCAAAGGGAGACATGTGCCCAAGTGATGAGACGATCGCGGAGAACAGGAGGGACGAACTTCCTACCTACTGGGCAACTGGGAGGCGTGCGCATCTGGGAGAGCATGTTGTCCATTTCCTGCTCGAAATCCCACTGGACAGCCCCGACCACGCAGGAAGGATGGATGCCGAGTCTCTAAGGAGGGGCCCATACTGCGTGAGAGGGCGTCGGCCTTAGTGTTTTTGGAGCCTGGTCGGTAGGAGATGGAGAAGTGGAATCGGACGAAGAACAGAGACCATCGTGCTTGGCGGGCATTGAGACGCTTGGCGAAGCGAAGATATTCGAGGTTCTTGTGGTCGGTAAGAACGCTGAATGGATGTGGGGCACCCTCAAGCCAGTGCCGCCATTCTTCTAAAGCCAGTTTAATGGCCAGGAGTTCGCGGTCCCCCACATCATAGTTCCGCTCGGTGGGTGTTAGTTTGTGAAAAAAGAAGGCGATGGGATGAAGTTTTGGCGGAGTACCAAGACGTTGGGAGAGAATGGTCCCCACGCCTACCGAATAGGCGTCAACCTCCACAACGAAGGGGCGATCCGGGTCAGGATGCCCCAGAACAGGTGCTTGGGTGAAGGCTGATTTGAGGGCTGTAAAGGCCACCTCCGCCTCGGGGGACCATCGGAGGGAGGGAGGATTGGCCCTTAGAAGAGTGGTGAGAGGTGCCATTGTCCGGCTGAAGTTCCTGATGAAGTGGTGGTAGAAGTTGGCGAAGCCCAGGAACCTCTGAAGGTCTTTGATGGTCTTGGGAGTGGGACAAGAGAGGACGGCGGACACCTTGGAGTCATCCATCGCTATTCTGGAGGGTGTGATGACGTAACCGAGATAGTGCACTGACTGTGTATGGAACTCGCACTTCTCGGCCTTAACCCGGAGATGGTGGTGCTGCAATCTCTCGAGGACCTGTCGCACGTGTGATGTGTGTATGAAGATCTGGGGAGTAGATAAGGATGTCATCCAGGTACACCAAGACGAAACGACCCAACATGTCCCGGGGGACATCGTTGATAAAAGCCTGGAAGACTTAGTGCGTTGGCCAGGACGAACGGCATAATGAGGTACTCGTAGTGTCCAGATGTGGTTCTGAACGCCGTCTTCCACTCGTCGCCCTCCTTGATGAGGACAAAGTTGTAGGCGTTGCGAAGCTCCAGCTTGGTGTACCAGTGGGCAGATCGCAGCTGTTCTAAGGAAGAGGGCACGAGGGGAAGCGGGTAGGTGTACTTCTTGGTGATAAGGTTAAGCTCCCGGTAATCTATGCACGGCTGTAGTGTGGAGTCCCGTTTGGGTACGAAGAAAAAGCCTGCAGACACTGGCGAGGTGGACGGACGAATGAAGCCCAGGCTGAGATATTTGGCGATGTAATCCCGCATAGCTTTCTCTTCTGCCCGTGAGAGTGGGAAGACCCGGGCTTTAGGTAGGGGTGCGTCGGGAACCATCTATCCGTCTAACCGTCTATCCGCACAGTCATAGGAGCAATGTGGTGGCAGGCTGGTCGGCAAACCTTGGCCGAAGACTGGGGCCAGGTCCTGGTAGACTGGCGGTACATTGTGAGGGAGAGTGGGTTTCGAGGACAGCGGAAGGAAGTTGAGCTGGAGAGCTGGGCGACATATGCAGTGATCTAGGCACCAGGGTGACCATCGAAGGATCTCCCGAGCGGACCAGGAGATAAGTGGGTCATGAAGGGATGCCAGAGGAAGGAAGGAGATCGTCTCCTCATGGGTAGCGCTGGTGTGCAGACACAAGGGTGTGGTGATACGGGTGAGGAGACCGGAGCCGAGGGGTTTACCTTTTGCAGTGGTGACCCGCCGAGCGGTGGAGAGAGAAGTGCAGGGGATCTTCCAGGTGGTAACTTCATGGTTGGCGATGAAGTTCCTCTGGGCGCCGGAGTCAATCAGGACTGTCAGAGGAATGTCAGCATGAGCCAAATGCAACAGAACAGGCAGAGTAAAAGAAGGACTGAGAGGGGGATGACTCACCCGGGGTGTACGTGGTGAAGCCCCGGCAGATGCACCTGTTGACGTCAGTGAAGGAGCGAGGTGGCAGTCGGGGCATTGATGACGGTTGGAGCCACAATAACAGCACAAGCCCAAGCTGCGGCGGCGTCGTTGCTCCTCGGCTGGAAGGTGAGTTCCGGCCAGTTCCATGGCCTCAGGAGGAGGCGAGGAATCGCGCTCGACGAGAAGAGGCCTGGGACGAGAAAACAGGCCGGGCCGTGATCCAAGGAGTTGATCCATCTGAATGGCGAGAGAGATGAGTTTCTCCAGGGAAAGATTGAGATCACGCCCCGCAAGCTCCCTCCTTAGATCGGGGTGCAAACCCTGATAGAAAGTCGTAAGGAGGGCTGCCGTGTTCCAGCCGCTCTGTGCAGCCAGAGTACGGAACTCGAGGGCGTAATCGGCTGCCAAGCAGCGTCCCTGTCGATGGTTAAGCAGTAACTCTCCACTAGAACGACCTTGACGAGGGTGTTGGAAGACCAAACGGAAGGCGTTTAGGAATTGCTGGTAATCCCTGGACTCTTCTCCTTGCTGGGACCAAATGGCGGTGGCCCAATCCAAGGCACGGTGAGATAGGAGGGAGATCACTAGGGCAATACGAGCAGCATCAGAATCTGGAGGCGAATGAGAAAAATATAACTCACACTGAAGGAGGAAACCCTCGCAGCGGTCTGGATTCCCATCATATTTCTCCGGCAAGGCGATGTGATACGCGGAGCGTGTGGTCGGGGCCCACGGAGGGCTGGGGGGAAGCGGAAGTCGCCGAAAGCGCCGCCGACGGGGATGGATAAAGCTGTGAGACCCGTTGTGAGAGCTTGCTGACCGTGGGAATCAGCGTGCCTAGCAAGCGCTGATTGTCCGCAAGCTGTGTGACGACTTCCGCTACCTCTTCCAGCTGAGTACGAAGGTGGGAGAGCTGCGCCTCGAACGAGGAAGCTCCAGATGGTGCCGATCCAGCAGCCGCTGCCTCCATGTCGGCTAATTCAACTGTGACGCCAGCTAGTAAGGAGGAGACAAACGCGGATGGCTGAGTCGAAAACAGCGGGATTTATTCACCAAACCAGCAATGCAGAAACACACGGAGTAATACTGAAGACAGACGAAAGTAGAAGGGGAGGATGAAGAGGAGAACAGGAACAGCAGAATCAGGAGACAGGATGGGATGGACGGGCATAGAGACGAGGTATGGGACCAAGTGAATTAGCGAAGGGGGAACGAAAGAAGGAGGGTATAAATAAAGAAGGAAAGAGGCGTGGATGAGTAACAGGTGAAAAGAATCAGAAGGTAGGAGAAGATGAACGTTCTAGGACGTGGGTGTGGACTGAGGGGCTGGCAGCGGGTGTGACAGTATAGATATTCCATGCTGTCCTAAACTGCTCGTGAATGATCCTCAGTATTTTGTGTCCTGGTTTGACTGCAGCGAAGAAAATGTACGGTGGTGCTTGAAAGTTTGTGAACCCTGTAGCCTCAATAGCTGGATTGACCGCCACTCAACACATGTCCCTGACTCCTCACGTATGTTCATGTCTATTTGTTTAATGTCTTTAGTGTAATGACCATTTCATACTCAATATGGTCCAACTTTGTGTCATAATTAGGAAATTATTAGCATATAATCTCTACAGAGCCTCTTGCATTGATTGGCTAGTGATTAATACTTATTCACACTTATAGAGGACCAGGAACCAAGTTGTTATCAAGAATGTGTTGTATCCTACATCTGTTATTAATGATATCATTTGTCTAAAAAATAGCAAATATATGTGCTGTAGTTTAGAATTAATTGTGTTATAGTTTGTAGATTCAAGGTGCTCTTGACAATCGGAAGCTAGTAAATGAACTCCCGCAACTAAACATTGAGGAATTTTGATTCTCATGTGATAAACTTAGACATCTTAGATATCCAAAATATATTAACCAAAGTTATAGCCTCCGTATCTGTGCATATCAATCTACGGTGAAAATAAAGGACGCGCCCAACGAGAGGAGGGACTTGATACCAAGACAACTTCTCATTGGCCAATCCAGGGCAATACCCCTGCCTCATGGCCCTGATCGCTTATGTCATAATTTGTACAAAACATTGGCGCAAGATAGCAGTTTTTTAGTATTTGAGAGTTTTTTTGAGAGTTTTTCGTTGGAAGATGTTTTTTTTTGTTTTAAGTGTTCTGAAGTTTAGTTTTTTTAGTTCTTTTTGACTTTTGTTTTGAGTTTAAGTTTTAGTTTTAAGTTTTTCTTTTTCCAGCAGTCTTAGTAGTTCAGTAGTGCCGAATTAAAAGTTAAACTAAAGAAAGTAGCAAAAAGACCAACTAGCAAAGATCTCCTTCATGCTCGACCATGTTCGTATATCTTAGCTTTCCAAGTTTAGTGAAACGTGCATGTGTAAAGTTCGCGTGAGACTTAGCATTTACCTGTGGCCAGGGTAAATATTTGAATGTGCACAAATACAATCTTTGAAGAATAGGAATCGCCCGCAGCCTAAAGCTGGGAAGTACACCTAATACTGGGTCACCTGAAGACGCGGCCCGGAAAACATCTGTGGTTACACGACTGCCTATCTGCATAACCGAGAAGCCAAGTGTTATGGGGAATAAGAGATGCAGACCACAAGGAGACGACAGACTAAGTAAACAAGGTTTATTAGTCAAAACAGAAAAGGTAGCGGGTGCAAGGTAAACTGAACCAGGGAACCAAATGGGAGAAACCAAAACAAGCGAGAGTCCAAGGGGCTGGCGCAGAACCAGGAGTCAACAAGAAACGTGCGGCGGCGGTGTGAGGCGAGGGAGGTCGTCCAGGGTCTTCAGAGGTGGGGATGCAAGGAGGGTTCTTGGCAAGACTGTAGGGAAAAAACAGAAATTAAGTGGCGAACAAAAACCTGGCATGAGAGCCGAAACACATGGAGAAAATAAACTACAAGGAACAACCCGAATAAATAGCCTAATGGCTAACTGTTAACGTGTCTTGGTTTGCCACAAGAGCTTGCAGGCTATGGGCTATGGGCTAAGCTAGCACTAGCACAGTTAGGCTAGGTGCTAGCATGGCTAGGCTAGGCTACACAAAGTGAAGACTAGAGACAAGAGGCTAGACTAACGCTGGCATGGCTTGGCGAACTGTATTCAGCGTTCAAAAACGAATGGCAGCATGAATGAGATAGAAGAAACTAAGCTTGGTACCAGGGTTCCTACACAGATTGTCTGGCGATCCACAGTTGCTCCGGCGTTTTATGGAGTCATGCTGATAAGTGGCAATGCAGAACCGGTGTGCAGGGTGGAGCAGAGATGATGACATGGTGGTGGGCAGCCAATGGATCTCCGGGGAAAAAAGCACAACACGCGTGTGCCACAAAACAAAAACAACGTGCACATTGCGAGGATCTGGCAACCCAGACTGATCTGCGGTTGCACACAGGACGTAGTTTCGTAGCTGCTAGCAGCTTTTACCTTTGATATATTTTAATTCCCGATCGCATCTGTATCTTATATAATCGTATATATAGTAGGTTTTTACAACATCTTAATCATTTTTATTCTCGTACCGGCGGATTATATTTTTTTTTGCCGCTAATCGTTATTTAGTAACTTTTACAGCATTGCATTGGACCATGACTGCAGCTGAACCATATCTTCACTCGGCACCCCACAACACCACCCGAAGCTAAGTATCTTTAATTCATTAATTGTACTAACATGGCTTCTGTTTGCTTGTTCCCTGTGCCGAGTGTGGCATGTTTAGCTATTCTTCCTCTGTCATTAGTTTAAATTTTACTTGTGATAGGTGTAGGCTTGTAGCCAGTCTGACGGAGAAGATTGTAGTTTTAGAGGCGTGCATCCAGACATTAGAGAAGGCTAGCTCAGCTCCTAGCTAAGCAGATCTGGATGCCAAAGGTGAAGTTAGAGCCCCCATCTCGGCAGAGCCCTCGCAGCAGGACAAGTGGGTGACGGTTCAGCGATGTAGTCATAAGGCTAGTCCACAAGAGCACCACTCTTTACCTGTTCACGAGTCCAACAGGTTTGCCCTCCTCAGTGATGCACCCACTGAGCAGCCTGTTGAAAGAGCTCTGGTCATAGGTGACTCTATTTTACGACACGTGAAAGTAGCTACCCCTTTAGGGACACCAGCAGCTAGAGTTACATGTATCCACGGAGCTAGAGTGCCGGACATTGTAACGATTCTTAGTGAACTCGAGAGCCGTAGATTCTCTACGATAGTTATTCGTGTAGGGGCTAATGATATACGCCTTCGTCAGTCAGAGGTTACTAAGGCTAATTTTGTAGAGGTGGTTAGAGTGGTGAAGGCGATGTCCGATGCAGTAGTGTGCTCTGGCCCCATCCCAATGCGGCGAGGTGACCAAGCCTACAGCAGGTTATGGTCGCTGAACTGCTGGCTGTCCAAGTGGTGCTCTGAAAACAACGTGGGCTTTATAGACAACTGGACAGCCTTTGAGGGTAAGCCTGGCCTTTTAGGATGGGACGGTGTCCATCCCACTCGGAAGGGTGCCGCTCTCATCTCCTGCAACATTGCCCATAGTCTTATGGCCCGATTGGTTAGGGGCTGACTATCCAGAGCAGGGGTCAGGCAGCAGACAAACCGGCTTAACCAACTGTCTGCTGGTAGCCATATACCGTCACCCAGAACCCACATTATTGAAACTGTGTCTGTTACCCGCATCTGCCCTAAACGTAAACGCTCTCAAAAGGTCTGTTTTAATAACCTCATTAGTATAAAGAGATAGCTTCCCAGATAGCACAAATAGCTCCCAAAGAAATAACAACATTAGACTAAAGCTAGGATTACTTAACGTTAGATCACTTACAAACAAAGCAGTGATTTTAAATGAAATAATCACTGATAAACGTTTACATGCTCTCTGTCTCACTGAGACTTGGATTAGACCTGATGAATATTTAGCCTTAAATGAAGCCTCACCTCCTGGATGCAGTCATGCTAATCGCCCTCGTCCTAATGGTCGGGGGAGGCATAGCCACAATTTTTGACAAAGAGCTAGGTGTTACAACTAAATCCCATTACAGGGCTAATGAAATACTGATTCTTAATGTGACTGATCCATCATTATGGAATCAAAACCACACTCTTTTCAGCTTATCACTATTTACCTCCCTCCTGGTCCCTATTCAGAATTTCTTCAGGAATTTGCTAACTTTCTTTCCTGCTTACTACTGTCAACAGATAAGGCTTTAATTGTAGGTGATTTCAATATTCACTTTGACAATGAGCAGGATCCACTTATAATTGCTTTCGAGTCCATCTTAGAATCCATGGGTATCACTCAGAATGTGATGGGACCAACCCACCGCTGTAATCATACTTTAGATCTAATATTAACATTTGATATCAAAATAGATAACCTTGATGTTTTCCCCCAAAGTGATTCGATTTCAGATCACTATCTTTTAGTATTTGAGCTATCTCTAATAAATAAAATCCTTCTGCCTCGTTATCACACTAAGCACACTATCACATCTGCTACTCCAGCTGCGTTTATTAAAAACCTACCAGACTTAAAATTTAATACACCTATGGAGATAAATCATCTTGTGTAAATGAGCAATTAGAATGTGTGCTTCGCTCAACCCTGGACATGACTGCCCCTGCTAGGGTCAAACGTATTAGGGAAAAAAGGCTAGCACCATGGTATAATGACCACACCCCTACCTTAAAGCAAAGAACATGGCATTTAGAGCACAAGTGGAGACATAGTAAATTGGAGGTGTTTAAGCTTGGTTGGAGGGACAGCATGACAGAGTATAAGCATGCCCTCACTAAAGCTAAAGCTGCATACTTCTCTTAATCATAGAGAAAAATAAGAATAATCCAAGATTTCTCTTTAATACAGTCTCCAAATTACCAAAAAAAACCACAGAAAGTGATTCTCACGTTCTGTGTAATTTTAACAGTAATGATTTCATGACTTTCTTTAATAATAAGATAGAAAACATTAGGCATAAAACTCAATGCTCATCACATCACCAAACTATTCAGCCACCTTCCAGATGCAGCACTAGTGAAGACATCAGTTTAATAATCTTTTACCCCAATTACTAATACTGAACTATCCGCACTGATCAGCTCGTCTAAGTCATCAACATGTTTATTAGATCCAATTCCTACACGTTCACTCAAACAAGTATTACCCAGTGTTATAGAGCCAGTGTTAGTTATTTTAAATTCATCCCTTACCTTTGGTTATGTGCCCAAATCCTTTAAGTGTGCCGTTATCAAACCACTGATTAAAAAAAGCCAATCCTGACCCTTGTGTGATATCTAATTCTAGACCAATTTCAAATCTACCATTTCTGTAAAAGATCTTAGAAAAAGCCGTCTATTAGCAGCTCTGCAGTTACCTCCAAAGGAAGGAAATTTATGAAACATTTCAGTCTGGCATCATAGTACTGAAACAGCATTAATTAGGGTACTAAATGACTTGTTAATGTCCTCAGATAAGGGATGTTTTTAATTTCTTGTTCTGTTAGATTTAAGTGCAGCATTTGACACTATAGATCATGATGTTTTACTAAATAGACTAGAAAATACTGTAGGTATTAAGGGATCAGCACTTTCTTGGTTTAAATCCTACTTAACTGACCGGTACCAGTTCATATAAATAATCTAAGGTCTAAGCTCTCAAAAGTGAAGTATGGCATGCCTCAGGGGTCAGTGCTTGGCCAGCTTTTATTCTCTCTGTACATGCTGCCACTAGGCTCAGTTATTCGCAAACATGGCATTAGTTTCCACTGCTATGCAGATGATACACAGCTGTACATATCAGCCAAACCTAATGACAGCCTTACAATCAACAAAATTGAGGACTGTGTAAAGGAAATAAAAGATTGGATGTTATTTAATTTTCTCTTACTTAACTTTGATAAAACTGAGGTTCTATTGGTAGGACCCAAGGCTGTGAGAGACAGGTTAGCTACATCTATCCTAAATCTAGATGGCTGTCCAGTATTGCCAAGTCCGTCTGTAAAAAACTTAGGGGTCACATTTGATTCAGATCTCTCCTTTGATGCACACATTAGCAGCATCACTCGAATTGCTTTCTTTCAATTACAAAATATCGCTAAACTTAGAAATATCCTCTCTTTTAATGATGCAGAGAAACTTGTTCATGCGTTTATAACCTGAAGGTCGGATTACTGTAACGCCTTACTTACTGGATGCTCTAGTAAATAAACTTTAGTTAGTTCAGAATGCAGCTGCCCGAGTGCTATCTCGAACTAGAAAATTTGATCATATCACTCCTGTTCTATCATCACTGCACTGGTTACCAGTCAAATTCCGTATTGATTACAAAATACTTCTTATAATTTATAAAGCTCTACATGGCCTGGCCCCACATTATCTGAGTGAACTCTTAGAGTTTTACAATCCAACTTGTCTGCTTCGTTCTCAGGGTACAGGACTTCTTTTAGTTACTAGAATTAAAAAAGTCACAGTCGGGGGAAAGGCTTTCTCATACATGGCCCCCCAACTATGGAATAAACTTCCCACTTTCGTTCGAGACTCAGACACTCTCCAAAGTTTTAAGTCTACGCTAAAGACATACTTATTTACGCAGGCTTTTGACTAGATTTAGACCCAGGTTGCATGGTTTGGGTTGCTGGGGCCGGAGTCTGGAGTCATGTCTGGCCTGCCTGCCTTGTCCGCTAGCCGGAGTTTCCGAGTGGTGATGGTCTGGCTGAACTAGGCTTTGGTCCCTCGTGATCTTGAACTCATGCTCCCTTGCCTTAGAATAAGGGCCAGAGCTGGGGGTTCATAGTCAAAGAAGTCTTATTGTGATCAGAGACGTTGGGTTGCTGTCTTCTGCCGCTCGTGGGGTTGCCAATGTCTCATGTGATCCCTCTTGGCTGTGTTTCCTACCAGTTCTCCTCTTTCTAGCTTTCTAGCTATGCTGCTATAGCTAATGCTGCCGGGGTCTCGTGCTACACTTGGCATCAGTGATTGACATGGCATCAGTGATTGTTAATAAACACTGTGCTCTTAATCAATAACTAATTACATTTTCTGTTTTCTCTCCGAGCTGTGTTCCGGCAGTTCCGGCCCCACACATGATGTACATCTGATGGAGCTCCACTGTGCATAATTCTTATTTTATTCGACCATGACTCCATGACTTTAGTTTCGCTCTTAGATTTATCATCATACCCCGGCCACTTAATGTCGATGTGCATACTTCACATTCTATTCAAACTTTGACTCCATGATTTTGTTCGCTCTTAGATTTATCATCTACGCCGCCCAAGGAGGTTGGGTCCCTTTTTGAGTCTTGGTCCTCCCAAGGTTTCTTCCTAGAACTAGGGAGTTTTTCCTTGCCACTGTCGCCCTAGGCTTGCTCAATTTGAGATTGGACGTAGTTATTAGGAGATAATCTATACCTGTAAAGTTGCTTTGAGACAATGCTCCATTGTAAAAAGCGCTATATAAATAAATCTGACTTGACTTGACTTGCACATGAAGGGAAGTGAAGGTAAACAAAGGGAAAGGTGAAAGAAGATAACCGTGTTTCCGTCGGACTCAGGGAGACCAGTGACAAAGTCCACGGCTATATGAGATCATGGGCGGCTGGGAACAGGAAAAGGTTGGAGAAGCCCCGTCGGGGGCTGGTGAAGGGCTTTACTGCGGGCACACGTGGCGCAGGCAGCCACGAACTGGCGGACATTCAGTTCCGTAATGGGCCACCAGAAGTACCTCTTGACGAGGGCAAGGGTGAGGTGATTGCCTGAGTGGCTTGTGAACTTGGATTCATGCCCCCATTGGAGCACGGCAGTCCGAGCCGAAGCGAGCACATAGAGCCGGTTGGGAGGTCCAGCCCCGAGGTCAGGTTCCGTCCCCTGTGCCTCCCTGACAGTGCACTACACTTCCCATGTGAGCCAGACAACAAGGCAGTCCGGTGAGACGATAGGGTCCGGGGGGTCCTTGGGGGCCTCCGAGGAGAACCGGCGGTAGAGGGCATCAGGCTTGACGTTCCTGGAACTGGGACGATACATTACGGACTGGATATAAGCCAGGTTTTTGTTGTCAGTCCAGACCACAAATGGCTGCTCGGCTCCCTCCAGCCAGTGCCTCCACTCTTCGAGGGCAAGGTTGACGGCAAGAAGTTCCCGGTTGCCCACATCATAGTTGGCCTTGGCCGGTGTCAGACATCTGGAGAAGAAAAAGCAGGGGTGAAGCTTGTTGTCTGGGCCCTCGCGCCTCGTCCACCTCTACCACAAACTGCTTACTGGGGTCCGGTTGCACCAGTACGGGGGCAGACGTGAACATGCCCTTGAGCTTGGTGAAAGCCACATTGGCCTCTGGGGTCCATTGGAAAGGACTCTTGGTGTAGGTGAGCTGTGTAAGGGGGGCAGCTACCTTGCTGTAGTCTCTGATGAAGTGCCGATAGAAATGAGCAAACTCCAGAAAGCGCTGCAGCTCCTTGCGTCATGTAGGTGCAGGCTACTCCGCGACTGCCTGAATCTTGGACGAGTCCGCCTTGATACACCCCCTCTGAATGACGATACCCTGGAATGGGACGGACTCCGCGTGAAACTGGCACTCCTCGGCCTTGACAAAGAACCTGTTCTCCAGCACTCGGGTGAAAACCAGGCGCATGTGTCTCACATGCTCCTCCTTGGACGGGGAAAAAATCAAGATATCATCTAGATAATATGCAGGTGCATTAGTTAGACCGAAAGGCATGGCCCTGTACTCAAAATGACCTAAGGGTGTGTTGAAGCCAGTCTTCCACTCATCCCCGCTCTTAATACAGATGAGATGGTAAGCATTCCGTAGGTTGAGCTTTGTGAAAACGGTGGCACCTTGCCTGAGGTCTAAGGCCAACGACAAGAGGAGGAGAGGGTACTTGTTCTGCTTAGTGATAGCATTTAGCCCTCGGAAATCAATGCATGGTCTGAGGGATCCATCCTTCTTCTCAACAAAAAAAAATAATCCAGCCCCAAGGGGAGAGGAGGAGGGTCGTATCAGGCCCATGGTGAGCGACTCCATAATGTACTGCTCCATGGCCTCCCTCTCAGTGCCTGAAAATTGGTAAAGGCGACTGGAGGGGAGAGAGCAACCAGGGAGGAGCTCTATGAAACAGTCGTAAGGATGGTGAGATGGTAAGCTCATGGCGTCGTCGCTGGCAAATACCTTCCAGAGATCATGATATGGTCATGGGAAGAGGGAGACGTCAACATCTTCCAGAGGCCAAGAAGAGTTTCTGGAGGGCAGAATGGCGGGGCGTAGGCAGCTCTGGTGGCAAAATTCACTCCAACCCAGCTCCAGTCAATGGTGGGGTTGTGGAGATTGAGCCAGAAAAACCCAAGGACCAGGGGAGTCTTGGGGACATAGACAATGACAAACGAGATGTCCTCATGGTGGTTCCCCGACAAAACCAGTGGCAGGAGACAGGTCCGTTGGGTGATCTTAGCCAGGAGTTTGCCATCCAGAGTGTAAGCCCACCTCGGGATCTCAAGGGCTTCCAATTGTGCCCCTAGTTGAGTGGCAAGGGTACAGTCTATAAGGTTGTCCTCCACTCCGGAGTCGACCAGGGCCTCCAGGGTGTGAGTGGTTTGGGCCAGGTGCAACGTGGCGGGGAGCAGGAGTGACAGTCGAGATGTCACTGGGTTGCTAGGAGAGATGCTTGTCAGGGCCTCCAGATTCACTGGCGAGCAAACTCTTTTGGGTGGACAGGGCACAAGGCAAGTGCAGAGTCGAGCGCTCCGCAGTAAAAAGCCCCCGCTCCTGAGGGGTTAGCTTGGTGCGCCCCAGCTGTATGGGTTCTGGCTCATTCTGAGCGACCAAGAGCAACGTGGAGGGCTTCAGCTGGTCTGTGGAGACGGGGCCTCCTGGACTGAGTGCTGGCCTCTTTCCCTTTGGTGTTCATGGAAGGGCTGGTCCAGGCAAACAGCCAAGGCCACCCAAGTTGGTGTGTTCATCATGGGCCACAAGCTCATCAAGCTTTCCGGTACAGCCCAGAACGGAAGGCCTCCCGTAAAGCCGGGTCATTCCACTGGGTGTCCGCGGCCAATGACCAGAATTCCATGGTGTAGTCGGCAACTGACCGGGAACCCTGCCGAAGGCAGATGAGTCGGCTCGATGCCACCTCTCCGTGGCATGAGTGGTCGAACACTTCCTGAAACCGACGGAAGAAGTCGTCGTACGAAACCTCCTTGAGGCAACAGCTGGAGAGCATGGCTTCAGCCCACCTCAGGGCCCTGCTTTGCAGGAGCCCCATGAGGTACCCGACTTTGGCAGCATGGGTGGCGAAGGCAGTGGCCCATAACCTAAAGACCACGCCGCACTGCAGGAGGAAGAGCCGGCAACGGTCGAGTTCCCCATCGTAAGGTAAGGTGGGTTAGGGGCGGCTCTGTGCCCCTGGGGAAGGCCGGCTGTTCCAGTACGGCAGGAGTGGAGGACAAGGACCCCGAGGGGGCTGTCAGAGGGGATGCAGAATCCTCTGCACCGCTAGAAGCAGTGGTGGTCTGGATCATGGCGAAGAGAACAGAGCCCTAGGTAGAGACAGAAAGAAAACAGTTTAGTTTACTGGTAAGAGCGATTACTTGAGTGGTTAGAAGATGGCTAGACTCGGCGAGTGATTGAAGCAACTGGTCATGCTGGGTCAGCCAGGCCTCCTGTCGCTGAACCAGCATGCTGACGGCCATAGCATCATCTGACTTGGGGCCTGCGTGTTCCATGGTGGACGTACAGACAAAATATGGCAGAACCCAAGATGCAGACCACAAGGAGATGACAGACTAAGTAAACGAGGTTTATTAAACAAAACAGAATAGGTAACGTGGCTTGGCTTGCCACAAGAGCTTGCAGGCTATGAGCTATGGGCTAAGCTAGTGCGGCTAGGCTAGGTGCTAGCATGGCTAGGCTAGATCACACAAAGCAAATACCAGAGACAAGAGGCTAGGCTAACGCTAGCATGGCTAATTCAGCATTACAAACGCGGCAATCAAAAACAAATGGCAGCATGAACAAGATGGCAGAAACTAAGCTTGGTACCAGGGTCCGTACACGGACGATCTGGCGATCCACAGCTGCTTGATCTGCCATTTTATGGAGTCAGGCTGATGAGTGGGAACGTGGAACGTGCAGGTCGAAGCAGAGATGATGACACGGTGGTGGGCAGCCAATGTATCTGCAAGGAAACAAGCACTCACATACATGCGTGTGCCACAAAACAAAAACAATGTGCACATGAGGGGAAACGAAGGTAAAAAAAGGGAAAGCATGTGATCAGGAAACGTAAACCCAAATAAAACAGGGCAGGAAGGGGACGAGGCAAAACAGCGGGGACCCTGACACCAAGGGCCTACGCCGTCGATATGCCCTCCAAGTGGCTGTGTTCATTGGAAGATAAACATCACCCGCTTCACAATCGTGACATCTTGGACAGGCGAGGCCCGGTTTTCATGTCCAGCACCAGGCTAGTACCGCTTTTATGGCTTGATTTGTGTCTCTGAACTTCAAACCTTACCTTTAGTTTGAAACCACATTTAAACCCTAGACCACCCTATGTCTAAGTAGTTTACATTGAACTATTTACGATTCACCGCAATTTATCTTACCAGTAACTTACTTCGCCATAATAAAATAGTTTATAACATTGCACCTGGGTAGTTACTACACAATTGATAGGTTGCACATAGATACACCCTGTTATTGATATTAAAACTGTGATATATATGTCGCCATTATCTCCTAATTTTAACCCTGTGATATACGTGTCATTACTTCAGATTGTCAGTTTGAATTTACCTTGTTTGTACAATGGGGCAAAAATGTATTTAGTCAGCCACTGATTGTGCAAGTTCTCCTACTTAGAAACATGAGAGAGGTCTGTCATTTTCATCATAAGTACACTTCAACTACGAGAGACAAAATGAGAAAAAAAATCCAGGAAATCACATTGTAGGATTTTTAAAGAATTGAATACATTCAAATTCAAATGTAAATCATGGTGGAAAATAAGTATTTGGTCACCCACAAACAAGCAAGATTTCTGGCTTGTATATCATGTGGTAGCCTAGTGGGTAAGGTACTTGACTCTGGACCAAAAGGTCCAGGGTTCAAATCCCACCATCTGCCAAGCTGCCACTGTTGGGTCCTTGAGCAAGGCCCTTAACCCACAATTGCTTGGATTGTAAGATTGCATCAATTTGGACTAAGAAGAATGCTGAGTTGCATCCCAAGAACAACATACCTACTGTGAAGCATGGGAGTGGAAACATCATGCTTTGGGACTGTTTTTCTGCAAAGGGGACAAGACGATTGATTCGTGTTAAGGGAAGAATGAATGGCTCCATGTATTGTGAGATTTTAAGCCAAAACCTCCTTCAATCAGTGAGAGCATTGAAGACGGAACGTGGCTGGGTCTTCTAGCATGACAATGATCCCAAACACACCCCTTGGGCAACAAAGGAGTGGCTCTGTAAAAAGCATTTCAAGGTCCTGGAGTGGCCTAGCCAGTCTCCAGGCCTCAACCCCAAAGATAGTTTGTGGAGGGAGTTGCCCAGTGACAGCTCCAAAACATCACTGCTCTAGAGGAGATCTGCATGGAGGAATGGGCCAAAATACCAGCTACAGTGTGTGCAAACCTGGTGAAGACTTACAGGAAACGTTTGACTTCTGTCACTGCCAAGAAAGGTTATGTGACAAAGTAATGAGCTGAACTTTTGTTATTGACCAAATACTTATTTCCACCATAATTTACAATAAAATTTTAAATTTTCTTTAAATGACTTCTATGCTTGCTTTGAGAGGAACAATGAAGACACGGTTACCAACACCAGACCCTCTGCAGATCTCCAGCCCCTCAAACTCACCTCCACAGATGTCTACACTGTACTGAGAAGGGTTAATGCACACAAGGCTGCTGGCCCTGATGGCATTCCTGGCAGTGTGCTGAGAGCATGTGCGGAGCAGCTCACTGGAGTTTTCACAGATATCTTCAACCTGTCCCTCATCCAGGCAGCTGTACCAACATGCCTCAAATCCACATCCATCATACCAGTACAGAAACACTCCAACCTGACGTGCTTTAATGACTATCGCTCTATAGCACTCACACCCATCATTATGAAGTGCTTTGAACGACTGGTCCTGGCACAACTGAAGAACTGCCTTACACCTACACTGGACCCACATCAATTTGCATACTGCAGCAATGGGAGCACAGAGGATGCAGTTTCCTTCGCGCTACATTCTGTGCTGTCACATCTGGACAACAAAAATACTTACGCACGAATGCTGTTTGTTGATTTCAGTTCAGCGTTTAACACTGTAATCCCTGCTGTAACGCCGGCTTTGGATAGAGAAGACAAATGCAGGTGGCTGAGATGAAAACCGCAGGGTTTATTGCAAAACCAGGAACACAGAGAATCACGGAGCAACACTGAATACAGACGAACGAAGAAGGGGAGTATGACGAGGAGAAGACGAGACTAAGAGTCACTACACTGGACAAGATGGACGAGCATAGAGACGAGGTATGGAACTAAGTGAATTAGTGTGGACGGATGGAAGAAGGAGGGTTTAAATAGAGGTGATAAATGAGTACCAGGTGGATCTAATCAGAAGGTCGGGGACGAGGAGCTAAAAACGCGGGCGTGGACCGGCGGGCAGATCGCGGGCGTGACACCTGCCAAGTTATTCACTAAACTTGCAGATCTGGGAATTGACTCCTCCCTCCGTTACTGGATCAATGACTTTCTGACCAACAGACCTCAACATGTTAGGTCAGGCCGCACTCACTCCACGACCATCACACTCAACACAGGTGTGCCACAGGGCTGTCCTGAGTCCGTATCACTACTCCCTCTTCACTCACGACTGCAGGACTGTTCATGAATCCAACTCCATGATCAAGTTTGCTGATGACATCACAGTGATTGGCCTCATTAACAACAATGATGAGATGGCCTACAGAGAGGAAGTGGAGCATCTGACATTTATACATTTACATTTACATTTATAGCATTTAGCAGACGCCCTTATCCAGAGCGACTTACAATGGGTACAATCTTACAATCCAAGCAATTGTGGGTTGAGGGTCTTGCTCAAGGACCCAACAGTGGCAGCTGGGCAGAGATGGGATTTGAACCCTGGAGCTTCTGGTCCAGAGTCCAGCATCTTAACCACTAGGCTACCACAGTCATCTGACCTCATGGTGTGCTGACAACAACCTGCTTCTCAACACCAACAAAACAAAAGAACTCATTGTAGACTTCAGGAAAGAGAAAGGTGACACACAAGACCCCATATATATCTGCGGGATGGCTGTTGAACGTGTTGCCAGCTTCAAGTTCCTGGGACTACACATATCTGAGGACCTGTCCTGGACCACCAACACCTCCAGTCTGGTCAAGCAGGCTCACCAGCGTCTCTTTTTTTTTGAGAACACTGGGGAGACTACATCTGTCCCCGGCCATCTTTGTGAACTTCTATAGCTGTGCGATCGAGAGTATCCTGTCCAGCTGTATCACTGTCTGGTATGGAAACTGCACTGTCGCAGACCGAAAGTCACTACAGCGAGTGGTAAAAATGGCTCAGATAATCACAGGGATCCCACTTCCATCAGTTGAGGACATCCAAAAGAATTGCTGTCTGCAGCGAGCATGCAGTATTCTTAAAGACCCCTCCCACCCGGCTCGTAGTCTCTTTGCCACATTGCCCTCAGGCAGACGATTCAGGAGCCTGGACAAGTAGATTGAGGAACAGCTTCTTCCCCAGAGCTGTCTCCTTACTGAACTCTGTCCACCGGTAACACTTGCATACCTACATTGTGCATAATGACTGCACTCCATTCTCCAAGATCATATAAAAGTATATTACATAACTTTTAAACTGTACATATTTGTATATTTGTATATCCTTGACATATTCTGCATATACTGTACATACATAGTTATGCACATCCATCCCTTTCATTATAATTTAAATTGTAAATGATTCAATCTGTACACATGTCTATAGTGTTCATATCCAATAACCTATATATGTACATACTATATCTATTGTACATTCCGCACTTTCTGCCTATTGCACTTCTGGTTAGATGCTAAACTACATTTCGTTGCATTGTACCTGTACATGTGTAACGACAATAAAATTGAATCTAATCTTGTCACGCCCGCCGGCCTCTCGGCTTGCTGCACCTGCTAATCACGCGCACCTGGTCTTCATTTCACTCGTCATTTCCCTCACTATATAAACCTCACTCTGTTCTCACTCCTGGTGGATTCTCGATGTCCCTACCTCGTCTCACCTTTCCGTCCCTGTCTTTTGTTGTTAATAAAACCACCTTACCTGACAGTGGCTTGCGTATGTCTCCTGCTTCTCATCCGCCACCCGGCGTTAGCAGTTGAATCCACCGACATGGAGACAGCAGGTACTGGCTCAGGCCGCGAGCCCACCGAAGGACGGTGGCTCGCCAACATCCGTGCCCGGCTTAGGGAGGTGCCTCAGGACGCGGAGTTCGTGGCGGTAGATTTCGACGCGCTCCTCCACTCGCTCAACGGGCTCGCCCTGCGTCTCTCTAAGCCGCTGCCGCCTCCCGCCGCCGCGGAACTCACCGCCTTCCGTTCCGCCTCCATTCGGCGGACCCCGCTCCGCCAGCCCTCCCCTCGGCGACTCCGCTCCGTTCCGCCTCCAGTCGGCGACCCCGCTCGCCAGCCTCCCCTCGGCGACTCCGATCGCCAGCCTCCCGTCGGCGACCCCGCTCGCCAGCCTACTCTCCGCGACTCCGATCGCCAGCCTACCCTCCGCGACTCCGATCGCCAGCCTACCCTCCATGACTCTGATCGCCAGCCTACCCTCCGCGACTCCAATCGCCAGCCTACCCTCTGCGACTCCGATTGCCGGCCTCCCGTCGGCGACCCCGCTCGCCAGCCTACCCTCGCTCGGTGGCGTCCAGCCGGCACCCTCGCTCGGCGGCGTCCAGCTGGCACCTACGCTTGCCAGTCTTCCCTCCGCGACTCTGCCCGCCAGCTTCAGGCCGCCGTTTCCGCTCGCCAGCCGCTCGACTGCTGGCAGTCTCCTCCGGGGGTCTGCCCGGCGAGGAAACCCCCGGAACCGCACGCGGGGATTCATTCTTGGAGTCCTAGCTCCGACTCGGACTCCGTGGGGGGGGGCTCTGTCACGCCCGCCGGCCTCCCGGCTCGCTGCACCTGCTAATCACGCGCACCTGGTCTTCATTTCACTCGTCATTTCCCTCACTATATAAACCTCACTCTGTTCTCACTCCTGGTGGATTCTCGATGTACCTACCCTGTCTCACCACCCTGTCTGTTTCGTGTATCAATAAAACCACCTTACCTGTCAGTGGCTCGCGTTTGTCTCCTGCTTCTCATCCGCCACCCGGCGTTACAAATCTAATCAAATCTAAAAATCCTACAAATGTGATTTCCTGGATTTTTTTCTCATTTTGTCTGTCATAGTTGAACTGTACAAATTATGAAAATTACCGACCTCTCTCATCTATCCAAGTAGGAGAACATGCATAATCAGTGGCGGAGTAAATACTTGTTATACCCTTTTGAATTTATCAGTTTGTGTGGGAGAGATTTTATTTTTTCAACCGAGGTTGAGAAAAGAACTGCAAACTCACTCTTCAGATCCAAACTGAATTTGCTCATATCGACTTCCTGATTAATTTTTCTTTTTCTTTTTCAACTGGTTTTCCGGATCCACCAGTGACGGGCAGCGAGGAGACCGAGAGCAGGCGACCAGGTAAGCACGTGAAGGAATCTTGCCCTTCCTACCTGTCTATGCCCTGACATAGCCTCCAGCCTCCCGACTGTACCTTACTGGTATAAGTGAATCAGACACAGCATTGCTGCTGGAGCTTTTAAACACCCCATCATCACTTCTGGACTGAGATTTGTCCACCATCCAGAAATGTCCAACCACCAGCATTTTGTAGGGAGCGTCCTGTGAGCACTGATAACACCATGTAACAATTTTAACACCATGTAACAATTTTTTTGTTCCCAGTTGTTAAGTGTGTTTTCCTGATTGTTTGTACCCTAAATTAATAGAAAAAAGTTATTATTCCCTGTAAACTTTGCTTTTGTGGTCAGCACAATGATATTTTGAAATTGATCTATTTTTAAGGATATTCGCCATATTTCAAGATACTTAAGAAGCTTCTGGAATTGTGAGAACTATCAAGAAGTTTCTAGAACTGTCCAAAATTATCTAGAACTTTCTGGGACTGTACAGAATTGTAGGTAGCTGTATAACTACAGTTTAATATATGGCCATCTGCCCTTCCTGAGAGACGGAGAAGACATTATCTAATTGATTGGGATTGCATAGTAACGTGGGCACAGCCCATCACAGACAAAGGGGAATTGACCTAGACAGACAGGTGTGAATTCATTTCTCTATTTCAATTCTGATAACCGCCAGTATTGGGCACACTTCACCACCCCACCACCCCTTACATGAGGAGCTTAGGAAGGACCACTACTTTCAATTTTATATATTGTGTGTTACTACTTACCTGCTACCGGGTGCTCATTCTTGCTCTGTTGAATCCTCAGTACACTCTTTGTAACTTTTGATACTCATGGAATAAAGATTTACTGCATCTTTTATCGAGTTGGAGAGACAAAATCTTTTTCTTACAGGTACACAGCAAATTAGTCAATTTTAAAGATGCATCAAGAGGTTGCATACATCCGGCAGAACGCATTTTGCTATGTATGTTGCCATTTTATAAAGACAGAACGAAAAAGTACTACTCTGTGGCAGCTCTGCTAAGATGTGTGAGGCCACAAAGCATTACTTCGGCAATGTTGTTGGTGACCTGTTTTTTCTATAATAAAAATTCATAATTTTCGTTGCCGTGGTCACAAAAGCGAAGTTTATGATGAATGTAAGCAATTTTTAATTTGTTTTAGACATAAGCAATTGGAATATAACATTAAAAAGCTGGGAACAAAACTTGTGTTACATAGTGTAATGTGAGAACTGATGAGCTACCTACACTGATGTTACATCTACACGGTGGCGCCTTATGGTAAGTGTGTCTAATAGAGTGCACAGTGAGTGAACACTGTGTTTAAAACCTCCAGCAGCACTGCTGGGTCTCATCCACTCATACCAGAACAACACACACTAACACATCACCACCATATCAGTGTGACTGCAGTGCTGAGAATGATCCACCACTCAAATAGTACCTGATCTGTGCTGGTCCTGTGTTATTTTGATTTTGTGTTATTAGAGGCCATGGGCAATAGTGTTGGGAGAGTTTGGTGATTGGGTCAGGGATGATCTTGTAATAAAGTAGCTGGAGGGAAAAGTGAGTTTAGCTAATATTTACATTCTTGCTGATGGAAATGGCTTTAGTTGTTTAGTTGGGAGAAACTGATTGAAGCTAATGAAATGTGGTAAGACAGTTGATCTGGAGATGAATGAACAATGGGTGATAGTGAGAATTGGAGGATCTACTGTATGTAGTACTTCAGAAATCTATAACCTAGATGATGGGATACAGCAAAAATGTGTACTGTCTGAATTTATATTTCATCTTAAACGTAATACAATAATACACTCACTGTTGTAACGAGATGTTCACATGCATTCACACGCACACACACATTATCTGGTCACACTCTATTAATCATTTGACCACCTTTAACTTTACAGTGCGTTTTCACTATGGCATTGTTTTGGTAACCTTACACAATGTCACTACCTCCATCACCTAGGTGTGCGTGTAGACTGAGCAAAAGACACCAACCAACAGTTGTGTGCCCAAACATTTTGACTTGTATGGATTCAATAAGAGGCTGTACATTTTATTTTTCAATAAATTTCAAATTTGGTCAGTCAGGATGGCAGCCAAATTAGAAAGGTAGAGAAACGTCTTTGCAAAAAGTCAAAATGTAGGTCAAAGGCAAAAAAATTATCAATTGCTAATGTGTAAAGTAAATAATTTTAATAATAATGCTCTACACATCGATAATAATTTTCATCATTGTTCATATGGCTTGCATCAATGTGGTATTTTGTCACTTGACAGAAACAACCCTCCTGTGTAGTAGATCTGTGTAGAGTCAAGTCAAGTCAAGTCAGATTTATTTATATAGTGCTTTTTACAATGGAGCATTGTCTCAAAGCAACTTTACAGGTTTAGATTATCTCCTAATAACTACGTCCAATCTCAAATTGAGCAAGCCTAGGGCGACAGTGGCAAGGAAAAACTCCCTAGTTCTAGGAGAAACCTTGGGAGGGACCAAGACTCAAAAAGGGACCCAACTCCTTGGGCGGCGTAGATGATAAATCTAAGAGCGAACTAAAGTCTGGATCAAATTTTTGAATAGAAGTGAAGTAATGCACATGACATTAAGTGGCCCGGGTTAAAGATGATAAATCGAAGAGCGAAACTAAAGTCATGGAGTCATGGTCTGAATAAATGTGAATTATGCACAGTGGAGCTCCATCAGATGTAACATCCAGTGTAGGGCCGAACTGCCGGAACACAGCTCGGAGAGAAACAGAAAATGTAATTAGTTTATTGATTAAGCGCACAGTTTTTTTAATTAACAATTCGCTGATGCCATGTCATCACTGATGCCAAAGTGTAGCAGTTAAGACATTAGCTATAGCAGCATATCTAGAAAGCTAGAAATAAGGAGAACTGGGTAGGAAACCACAGCCAAGATGGATCCATGAGACATTGGCAACCCCACGAGCGGCAGAAGACAGCAACCCAACGTCTCTGATCACCATAAGACTCTTTGACTATGAACCCCCAGCTCTGCCCTTATTCTAAGGCAAGGATGCATGAGTCAAGAGGAGGTGGACATGCTTGTAAAAGTGTTGACTTCTCCATGACTCCTGTATAGGCTGGTTTTGCTATAGTGCTCCCAGAGGGCTGGGCTAGTATCACATTTCGCCTTGGTCCAAACCAGCTAGGCCTGTGAAAGATGTGGATTGAAAAATGGCAAAAAATGAATATGTTTTGACAACTGGAAGAATTTGATACAGGAAAATGGTTATGTTATAAACATTTTTGTCATTATAGTATGTTACAAAATGCTAAACCCAATGTCTGGGCATTTCTAATAATTTAAGAATTTATTTATTAACAAGTGTAATTAACTAGATGAGACTCAAAATAAGTTACAGTACCATCTCTAGAGTCTTATCATATAAAAGTATGCAGATCCTTTTGCTTCTTTTATGAAGTAAACATATGCATTTGATAAGTAAAACATTTACCGAAAAACAGCAACAGATAAATGTTTACTTTTGATGTATTTTCTATTTGAACGACAAGACGCATCAAAACACTTATGTATCTCATCAAAGCCATGTCCCAGAGAAGCACAAATCTCTCCCTTTGGATCCTACTGTTTACAGTTAGCAGGTCCATTTTGTTCTTCTGTCCTCTGATACCAGAATCTTTATGGATGAGAAAGAAATTAATCAGACCCATAAGTGTTGCAAACTGAAAGTGTGTCAGTAAACATGGTTCTTATGTTACACCCATCTTTTCCAGGGTCGGCTTGTTCAACCACATTCACTTTCCTTCAGTCTCTAGATCATTCAAACCAATTCAAGATGATTCCTTAGCTTCTGACGTTACAAACTCTTAAAACATAAAATAACAGTGTTTACTGAGTAGAGAAATTACAGAGCACATCTGAGATAATGAGATAAAACTTCACTCACCAGCTCTTTTTCCTCCTTTCTTAACACAGGAATCTTGACTCTCTGTCCAGTTAATTGGAAAAGAAGTAACACTTTAATCCAAGGGAGTTCCAGCCCTCACAGATGGGTTTGGTTAAAAAAAAATCAATTACATTTATACACTGTAGGCTATACATCAGGATATGTGCCATGGTAGGTCCTAACAGGAGGTACGGAGGCTAATGCAGGTTCAACAATAATCACCATGTTTATTTCTTTACCCAGGGGAGCCACAGTATAAACAAAAACAGGTTTCAACGCGACTCAGCAAACACATACAGGCTTTAAAGCAACGGGGCAAGCATAAACAGGCTTTAGCGTGACTCAGCAAACATAAACTGGCTTTAACACGACCGAGCAAGCATAAACAGGTTTAAACGCGATTCAGCAAACATAAACAGGCTTTAATGAGACTGAGCAAACATAAACAGGGTTTAACACGACCAAACAAGCATAAACGGGCTTACCACATGACAAAACATAAATCCTGAGGAAACGGGTCACCGAGGTGGAAGACATCCGCCGACACGCTGCAACAGTCTGAAGGTCAGTGGACCAAACAAGGATCACCGAAGCAGAGGACATCCGCCATAATGCCGCAACAGTCTGAAGGTCTAACAACCAAAATATGGATCACCGAAGTGGAGATCATCCGCCAAAATGGCGCAACTGTCTGAAGGTTGATAGACCGCACAATCCCCCACGTCATTCTAGAGCTAGGACCCTGCTTAAATACAGTGCTGCTCATCTGAGTCCACTTAGTCCGAGGGCCCTAGCACTTCTGGTGCTTTGCTGTCCGGCAGAGCACCACAAACAGCGTGGTCGAAACTGCCCCCGAGCGGCAAGGAGGGGCATGAACTGTGGAGGTCTGGGGCAAATAAAGTTTAAAAGATGAACCAGTGCTAATGAACCAGTGCATACTGGAACTTTTTATAGAGTGAAATAGAGAAAAATTTAAATCTATCTGTCTATCTATTTGTTCTCACCCTTTTCTTGCACTTGCAGATACTTCATTTCACACTCTCTCACTTCCACTAAACAAGACAAAAGAGGTTAAGTTCTGTCTTCTGTTTCAGGAAACATGTATTACATTCCTAGAAATCTGATTTCATAAATTCACCTTTGGACATGTTGAGCTGTTCTCAAAGCTCACTTGAACTTGATCCAAACATGATTTTACTTCTTTAGCACAAAATAAAAATCTGATACATCGATTAGGAAATCACTCAGAAATGCAGCACTAACTGAAACTTGGACTGTTTATATAGTGAAATATAAAGGCGACTTTAACCAACAGGAAACTTGTGCAAACCAACAGGAAACTTGAAGCTCTTAACAGTGGTTTCATGTTCTCACACCTTCATGGCGGCTGTAGCATTGATGTACTGCTCATGTAATGTGTGGAAAGAGGTCACATTATAGACAATACTGAGATCTGTTAGAAAAAATAGGCTTTATAAAGCACTGTTTTATCTGTTAAGCTCTATTGCAATCTGCAGAGTAAGAAACTCACACAGGATTATCAGAGCACAGAATGCAGCTAATTCACTGAGCAGGAGGAAGATGAGGATCATCAGGAAGATCTTTTGGTCTTCTATTAGAGGAAGCTGGAGCTCTCTGGTTAATTTTCTGTTATGGTTCACATATTAAAAAGATAACGAACCTTGAAAATAAAAGAAAAAATGATTTTATGCTTGATTTCAATTACTATTAGCTCTAGATGGAAAGGGTGAACCAAAATACAAATAAATAAAAGAAAAAAAAAGGTTCACCAAAAGAAAGGTAAAATAAAACAATAAAGAAAACCCACATCTTACCCATGTGCTTACAATGTGGCTCTGCTGTGCCAATGGCATACGGATCCGCACATGCGCAAAGCGCTGAAAGTTCGAGCAGAGAGTCCGCGAACACGTGCCACAAAAAACTCCTAAAAACTGCCCACTGGAGCGTGGCATGGACATGGGGAAGGAAAAGGACCAGACTCAATAAAGTACAGCATCCTTTTCAACTGTGTATCCATTTACGTTTACATTTACATTTACAGCATTTAGCAGATGCCCTTATCCAGAGCAACTTACAATTGATACAATCTTACAATCCAAGCAATTGTGGGTTAAGGGTCTTGCTCAAGGACCCAACAGTGGCAGCTTGGCAGAGGTGGGATTTAAACCCTGGACAGTTTGGTCCATAGTCCAGTACCTTACCCACTAGGCTACCACAGTCCCTCAGTATTCCCTGATCGCCGAGGAGAAGGAGGGGGGTGACGGCGTGAGTGAGGGAAAATGAGGGGCGAATCTCGCAGTTGCGAGCGAGGCTCAAAAACAGCCGAGTAAGTCCACAATGTGAATAGAAAATAAAGCTGGCCCTGCACTAGCCTCTAGGCCCTAACTTTACCTGGGCAGCCTCCCGACTGCCCCCGACTGGCAATCTACAAATCGTCAGTCTACCGTTTACCTTAACAAAACAGGAAAAAGCGCTCAAAAATGAAGCGAAATAGCCGTGTGAGGGCTGGTGCAGCATGCCAAAGTGATGGTGCAACACCTGTGTGAACCCAAAGGTGTGCATAAATAGGCCCACCAACAGGTGTCGCCACTTGAACGCATGGCGCCAAAATAGGGCTGGCACATGCGTGATTAATTTGGAGCTAACATGCTCAGGTACGGACCCAACATGCTCAGGTATGGAGCTTGGGGGCGCAGCGTGCTCAGATACGGAGCTAGGCAGCGCAAACTGCTCAGTTATAGAGCTAAAGGGTGCGGCAAGCTCAGGTACAGAGCTAGGTGGCGCTAACTGCTTGGGTAAGGAGATAACATGCTCAGGTATGGAGCTAATGGGTGCGGAGAGCTCAGGTACGAAGTCAATGGGCGCAGCAAGTATGGAGCTAGGCGGCACCAGCTCCTCAGGTACAGAGCTAATGGGTGCGATGAGCTCAGGTATGGAGCTAGGCGGCACTAGCTGCTCAGGTATGGAGCTAATATGCTCAGGTACAAAGCTTATGGGCACAATGTGCCCAGCTACAGAGCTAATGGGTGCGGCAAGCTTAGGTACAGAGCTAAGTGGTGCTAGCTACTCAGGTGCAGAGCCAATGGGTGCGGCGAGCTTAGGCACGGAGCCAGGCTGCGCCAGAGCTAGTGGGTGTGGTGAGCTCAGGTATGGAACCAATGGGCGTGGCAAGCTCAGGTACGGAGCTAGGCATTGCCAGCTGCTCAGGTACGAAGCCAGGCATCTCCAGCTGCTTAGGTACTGAGCCAATAGACATGGCGAACTCAGGCACGGAGCCAGGCAGCACCAGTTGCTCGGGTACGGAGCTAATGGGCGTGGAGAACTCAGATACAGAGCTAATGGGCATGGCGAGCTAAGATATGAAGGTAGGGAGAGCTAGTTTCTCAGATATGGAGCCAATGGGCGCGGCAAGCTCAGGTAGGGAGCTAGGTGGTGCTAGTTGCTCAGGTATGGAGTTAATGGATGCAGCAAGCTCAGGTATGGAGCCAGGCAGTGCTAGTTGCTCAGGAAAGGACCTTAACTTTACTTGGGCAGCCTCCTGATTGCCCCTGATTGGTGATTTACAAATTGTCAGTCTACAGTTTTCCCTAACAAAACCGGAAAAGCACTCAAAAACAAAGTGAAAGAGCCATGTGAGGGCTGGTGCAGCACACCAAAGCAATAGCGCTGCTGAAGCAATGGCGCGACATCTGTGTGAGCCCAAAGGTGTGCTTAAATAGGCCCAAAAACAGGTGTCGCCACTTGGACGCATGGCACCAAGATAGGGTTGGCACATGTGTGATCATGCTGTGCGTGCTCAAGCTGCCACATTGGGTCGACGCTGGCCTCTAGCGGCCCAAGCATGACCTCTAATACTTTCAGCTTCATGTGTGCAGAGATGTCTGAAGAGAACTGCATGGTTAGATCAAATATTTTTGACCCTTTTCCATCCAGTGTAGTAGTGGCTTACTAGCATGGAAAGGTGATTGCTTAGGGTCAACTTCCATCTCTCAAAACCTGAACATGTCAATTCACACAATTAAAACAATCAGTGTATAATACATCATCAATGTCTAAAAATCTAAAATTGAAGGAGACATGATGCAAGTATACTTTTACATTACCAGTTAGTCCTGAAACTCAAGCTACTCAGGGACTAACAAGTGAGTCCTTGGTTGGATGTTAAGGATACATACTAGCAAATACAAAGACGATAAAAATGACAAAAATACATACAGCAAAAGTGCAGGGGATATAATAAATGCTATCCTAGGTATCACTTGAAGAGGTGAGTTTTCAGACTTCTGTGGAAGGAATAGAGACACTGGGCCATTCTGACTGGTGTGGGAAGCTCATTCAACCAATGAGCCCATGCAAGTGTGTAGTTCTAAACCAAGGAACGTCAATATTGTGGGTCAGAACCTTTTGAGGAATGAAAAGCCAGGACATGTCAGGTTCTGCTCCTTATTCCCTTAGGTTTTTTTTGTTTTTGGTTATTTTTCCCCGATCCCTTAGTTACTGTCATGTTATTCGCTGAGTGCATTATGTGTGTAGGTGTGTCTCTCTCTCTCTCCTCAGCGATCCATTAGCTCTGCTACCTGTGACCTCATCAGCTCTCCACCAATCACCAAAGCTCTCTGACGAACTCCACACCTGATCGCCATTCCACCATCATCAGCATCTGCTTTGTAACACTGGTTTTTCCACCACGTCCTCACCAGATCGCTAGATTACGTTCCTGGTACCAGTCTGTTACATTATGCTTTTGATACTAGCTTTATGGCTCCCATGCTTATACGTTTCTGTTCCCGTGTCTTATGTTCAATGTTTACGTTTCGTTTTCAGTTTACCATGATCCCAATCTCTCTGGATAACTGTCTACCCAGACTATTTCTCTTCCTACCTCGCCTCAACCTTGATCTGCTGCTCGGACCTTCAAGTTGCTTCCTGGTTCCCTTCCTCCATGGCTGATCTTCTGATGGTTCGACACACCTCGCACACCTTGCAGTTACCGTCCGTCTGGCATCCATTACATGTCGTTAACCTGTTATCCTATCACCTATTTTCCTGGACTCAGGGTTTAATTATTTACATTATTTCGTAGTATACAGGCGGTCCTCGGGTTACGTCAGTCCCGAGTTACGGTGTTTCGTGGTTACGACACATCTCCCATTTACTGTATAAAGCCTTGTTTCAACTTAAGTGGTTTTGCGTCGTAAACGTCGTACCGCGAACTTCGTGTTTGGTGTTCGCGGCGGAAGAATATATTGTTACGTGGCTCGTTTTATGATAATTACTGTGTTAGGATAGGTGTTAGGATAGGATAAGATCTTACAGTATGTTATTTACGTACGGTATGTACGTATGTTCCAACTTACACCGAAAATCGATTTACGACGCAACGTAGGAACAGATCAACGTCGTAAGTCGAGGACCGCCTGTACTCTGTTATTTTGAGTACTTGAGTGTCTGTTTGACTATCTGCACTAGTGGCTCCATGTAAACACTTGGTCGTGCTTTAAACACCCATAACAGTACGATCTGGTCAGATTCTCAAACGGTAGACCAACTACTGGTAGAGATGGTCTTAGGTCTCCAGGAGGCTGGCTGGGAAAATTCGATCACCTATTTCGTTCACTACTTGAAAATAATTGTCTTTTGACCTTATAGATTACCAACTTATCCCACAAGCTTGACTGTCTCCAACTCCCACCGCCTCAGTCATCAGACCAGGTCTCCATGAGCACCCAAGTTCCCAAGCAGTTCCTGTTGGCCCCCAATGGACCCCTAGTTCCGGCACCGTCTACACCAACTATCTAAAATGGATGTTCCAATCACCAACCCTGAACCTTACCACGAGTTCTCCAAGTGCCGAAGTTTCTTTTCCAGTGTGGTCTGGTATTCCAGTGACATCCCCAAGCTTTTTTCACTGAAATCAGTAAGGTCAATATCATCATTAGCCTACTTTCGAGGAAGGGCTTTGATGTGGGATGAGACTGCCCAGTCTCAGATCTGACATGAGGAGGGCTTGTACTCCGATTTCCTTTGTCGGTTCTGGGTGCTGTTTGACCACCCGGATCACAAATGGATGGCGTCAAGTCGCCAGGTAACAGACCTCCCAAGTGCGCCCCCAGGTCTGTCCATCCTGCTGTCCTACAATGGGGCCACTGCTCCCAGTTCTCTGGCCATCCTGGCGCCAATCGAACCATCTCGCTTCTCAAAAGGCACTTTTGATGGCACTCAATGGACACAGTAAAGTAAAAAAAAAAGTAAAATGGAGTTAGAAACTACAATACAGCTGAAAGCTAGTAAAAATGAATAATAAAAATAAAAAATATAAAGTAAAAACAAGAGAAACAGTTCAAAGTTTGGCACAAAAAACAAGCAAGAAAAACACCACGTTACCAGAATGATAATAAAAGGAATAATCAAGGTTTGAGTAAGAAAGAAATGTTGCTCTGCTTCATTTTGAAAGTGATAGTGCTTACTGAGCGGTGTTTGGGTTTATTTCTTATACTAATAATATAATAAATAATGAAGTCGTACCTGTACATTGTTTGGACATCAGACCGTTGACAAGGTTGTCTGTTTCCACATAATCATGATCATCATCTGATTCTGACAAGCAAAAAATAATAATAAATAAAAATAAAAATAATAATAATAATAAAATAATAATATGAAACAGAGCTGGATTATATGAACTATGTCAAGATTAAAATGAGGAAAAAGATTATTAAGTACAGAACTAAAAGCAGCTTTACCGGTTGGACTGGGTCTTATTCATTTTGGCTTTAACGTGGAAACTGTTTATTTTCTAGTCTTGTTTCCAGACGTTCACCCTGAAGTGTCCCTGATATTAATATTTGCACTCATTAAGTGCACTGACTATAAGGTGCATTACAACAGCATAAAAAAGAATAAAATGTAATTTAGAATCTACTAAACTGGATCCATCATGTATTTATCTTGTTCCTCTTCATTTAAACAGTTTAGTTATTCACAGGTGAGTTCTGTCGTGATTTTACTGCTCCAATTATGATATTAAAGCAACATCTGGCAACAGTTTCAAAGATGCCAAATAGAGGGTAAAATTTGAGGAGCAGCCATTACAGAAAAGGTTAACGCTCAGAGGAAGAATTCCAGAAATTACATTCTATGGGACGTCTGGACTTTGGCTGGTCCACTCAAGGACAGTCAAAGACTTGTCCCAGAGCCACTCCAGCGTTGTCTTGGCTGTGTGCTTCAGAACATTAGTCATTCTGAAAGGTGAACCATCGCCCCATTCTCCAGTCACATGCTCTCTGGAACAAACTGTCTTAAAGATATCTCTGTATTTGTCTGCATATATCCTTCAATCAGTTCTGAGCTCTGTTTTCTTCCACTGAGAAGCCTCCATAATGTGAAATTGCCACCACCATGCTTAGCCATAGGAATGGTAATAGGCAGATGGTGAGCAGTGTGTACTTTTCACCATACGTAGGGCTTGTTGTTCTGAACACAATCCTTTTCCTCGTGCTCTCAGGGTTCCTTTTTGCTTCATTCTACTCAAGAGTGGCTTCCATCTAGCCACTTCACCATAACGATATGTGTTTTCTGGCGGGTTTCCCTCATTGCAACAGGTTTCTGAATATCTGTTAAAGTGACTGTTGGGTTCTTGGTCACTTCCCTTACTGAAGTCTTACATACCTGTTTAGTCAGCTTGACCTGATAACCAACTTTCCACGTGGTTCCAAAATTCTTCCATTTTAGATTTTTAATGACATTATACTCATCGGAACACCCGAAGCTCTAATAATCAGTTAAAACATTTAAATTGACATCATTTAGCAAACATTCTTATCCAGAGCGATTTTAGAAAGTGCTTTGTGTTCTTCTTAGTAGACATTACCACATGCTAGTACAAATTACAGTAAACACCGCAATAAATTACAATATAACAGCACAAATTACAATAAACAGCTCAAAAACAAAATCCAACTAAAAGCCTGTTAGGATTTGGTGTAGTTAAAGGCAAAATCAATCATGAAGATGATGAAGAAGGGTCTGTTGGAGGGTAGAAGAGGATGAGCTGACTGTTATCAGCATAACAGTGATAGTAGAAGTCAATTTAGGTTATGATTCATCAATAGATCCTTTCCATGACACCTCATAAGATTGTCCCTCCAAGTAGGAAACAACCACTCTCAGGCTGAGTCTGTGATTCCACGACTCGAGAGGATAGAAACGACCATCTTGTGGTTAACTGTGTCAAAAGATGCTAAAAGGTCAAGGAGGATCAAAACCAAGGATGTGTGTATGCTCAGGCAGTATGATACTTCTCAGAAACAGCCATCACTGCAATTTTTGTGGAGTGAGCTGCTATGAGAAAGGTTGACAACTGATTTTAGACAGCACATTCAAGTATTCATGAGAGGAAGGAGATGAGGTCTGTAGGTGCCTGAAATGTTGAGTATAGGCTTCTTCAAGTTAGGAATGATTCTTGCACTCCTGAAGGGAGAAGGAACATGACCAGCCATCAAGGAGTTGTTTATGATGGAAGAGATGAAGGTCTTGAGTGATGTTCTGTAACAGATCAATACTTCACAACATGTTTATTGCGGAGCTTTACAGAGAGTCCTTGCACTTTATGGCTTGCTCCTGGCATGCAGTATGACTTGTAGGTCCAACCACTACAGTTTGACACATGAGGACTCCAGTCAAGTTCTAGAGCCATATTAATGCAAACAGGATGCACCTGACATCAATTTGGATCAAAGGATTTGAATACTTACAGAAATAAGAGAGAGGTTGTGATTATAAATGCTTTTACAAAGATTTCTAAAAACTACATTTTTACTTTAATTGTGGATTACTGAATGTAGAGTAATTTAATCAAACTGCCATCTTATCCATAAATCTAAACACAAAATGAACTAAAATATCTCAGTATTTTCTGAATACACTATGTTTTATAATACCGGTAACTAATTATATTTTTACACTTTTATTAGTAATCTTACAGTATGGAAAGTGTTAGGTGGTACTTTTGCAATTTCCTTTACTATCTTGCTCCTAGTTTAATACTATAAATTACCATGGTTATTGTCTATACTGTTGCTATAAAATAACTATAAAATGACTGTTTTACTGTCACTGCCCTAACCAATATTTTCCCACTCAGGTGTACTATCCTATTTACACTGTGTTGTCTAAATGACAATTCACAGCGATTAAACAGTAGTTCTATAGCTGTGAACACTACACAATTTCATTTCTTTCTTTATAATGACTGGAATGTAGGTGTTTATAGTCAAGTCAGTATTCACTTTGGTGTCACTCTGTACACATACACAATTTCCTAATACAGACTGGGGACCAATTCATAGAAAGGTAGGTCTATAGAGTCAGCAAAATACTCAGATTGGGGTCAGTTTGGGGTCAATCCGTACACATACACAATTTCTGAAAGCAGATTGGGGACATATTGGACCATAGCCACTACATTTTTATTCACTGAGAATACTGGAGACACTAAAACACGAAATATCACAGATTGCAAAAACAGGGACCTGCTTGCCCCTACAGGCTGAACCAACATCTAACCATTTTTAAGCAACAACACATAGTTTGATAATCAAAAGATTACAATTAGAACATTGCACCATGAGCCAGATTTTCATGGTTAAAGTCATTCCATGTGCAGGAAAAAATCATGTACAATCAATACGTAGGGAATACTTGCTTTGTCTAAATCTGTAAAAATGTCATCCAAATGGAAAGACCATGAAGATTCAGCTCCACTCAAGTTGTTCTTCTGTCATCAGTTTCAGGTCTTACACTGTTACTCAGAAGGTAGTAACTTCCTCCATCCTCTGGTCGGCTAGCATGCAATACCAACAATACTTTACTGCTGAGGACACAAGATCCTAGAATGACTCTGTGTACTGGATAAAATAATGCCGATATGCTGATATGCATATTTTTACATTACTGTATTCAATATTTTATTCATTCACACCATTGCCTTATATGCTATAGTTTTATATGATCTATTATTACATTGTCTCTAATTTATTAATCTATATATTATTATATTTTAGTTTAATTATTAGATATTATTAAATAAAGCCTGCTTTAGTGTGCATGTGACCTCAGACTTTGATGGTGGCTCACATTTCTGCAAAGAAAAAGACATGAAACATACAGCCAAGACAATGCTTGAGTGGCTTTGGGACAAGTATGTGACTTAAATGTCACAGAAATGTGGAGAGACATGAAGTTTGCAGTTTAGAATCGCTTCCCATTCAGTTTTATAGAACTTGAAAGGATCTGCCAAGAATGGGATAAACTGCTCAAATGCAGATGTGCAAGACAGCCACGTAGTCTCAAAGTGGTAAATGCTGCCAATGTGACATCAAGAATGTATTAAATTAACGGTCTGAATAGTTATGTAAATGAGAGGTTGTAGTTTTTTTAATACATTTGCAAAGATTTCTAAAAACATGTCATCACTTATGATGATCATGATCAATTATTGGGAGTAGACTAATGGGTGAATAATGATTTAACATTAGTTCTGACCCACAATTAGATTGGCTGAGAAACGTTTTAGAAGTTTTAGAAATATTACTGACTGAGACTCTTCAACTCTTACTCCAACACATACATACGTAACCAAGCAACAACGCCAGCCATAACATTGGTTGTAACATAGCCATCTATTAGATTTGAAAAGGTTTGGAAATGGAACTATTTTGTGGATTGTTGATAAACAAATAGTTTTTCTTCTGTCCTCTTTATGTTAACATCTACCAATAAACGGCTATAATGGAACTGTGCTATAATTGCTATAATACACAAGGTTTGTCCTATAATTTGAGATATTGCCACTTGTGTCCAGATCTCCGGCTCTCAGCCTGCAGCCTCTCACATAATAGCACTATTTATTTTGCATTATTGGTTAAATCTACAACACAGTAAGGTGTGCAAAAAAAGTCTGAACACTTTCTAAATCTCACATGTGTGTTGTGTGTGTGTGTGTGTGTGTGTGTGTGTGTGTGTGTGTGTGTGTGTGTGTGTGTGTGTTGATTGAGTTGCACATACGTATACGTTTTTAGTACCCTGGAAAGTCTTTGAACGTTTAGACTGTGGATGTTTGAAAACTCACCATAATTGTTGCCAGATTTCCCTAATATAGTTTTAATGGTCTGCACACATCTAGTCATGTACTCTAAACAATATGAGTGAAAAGGAAAAGTTAATAGTGGCCACATATATTACACACAAAATTGTAGAGACATTCACTTAATGGATTTTCCTCTTGTAACAGAAGTAATGAGTCATATGCAATAAAGGGCCCTACCAAGTTTCCAGCACCTGCCTTTCCACCAGTAGAATGACCCTGCTCTCTCTGTTGAACTCATTTGAAAATAATATGTACTTTTATGGACCTTTAAATGAGTGATATGACATGAATGATATATAGTACATTTCAGATGTCTTGGCAGATGTCATATTACTTATACCGATGTTATATTACTATTAACAACAATTGTCATGACAGTTGCCATCATCTTTGATGGCTTGACATTTCCTGATGTCACATTATATTTTTGACAAAGTCTACTTTTATTAATATGCTATAACTATCATAATGTGCCAATAGAACAGCTTAACTCGCATGTTTCAATGCATATGACAAATATTAAAACAAGTTGACAACAATGTAATGGTATGATGTTCAATTTTTATATGAAATTGATTAAGTCAAATTAAATTTTTTATTCTCGTGTCACCTGTTTCAACAGTTGTAAGAAATTGTCATAAATAATATAATTTGTTATAAATCATAGCTTACTAACTTTGTTATATCTTACATTTTTTTACCAGTTTTGCTCCCAGGAGCCCTTTCCTGGAATGAATCTATTAGTATTTGCTATGCTAGCCCTTTTCTGTAATGACAATGTGCCCTCGAGCTGGCAGAAACTCCACAAATTTATATACAATCAGATGATTCCTGTTATCCCAGCATGATTTCTCTCTCATATGGAATCTGTTCTTTTAGCACAATTACTGGCCCTCACACTTATAAAAGGACCTCATTATTATAAATGTAATTAAACTCTTACACTTTGTGTCCCTTTTTGAGTCTTGGTCCACCCAAGGTTTATTCCTCGTCATTTAAGGAGTCACCAGTCCCTGTTGCCCCAGGCTTGCTTGGTTGGGTGTGTAAAGCTGCTTTGTCTGTTTTCAAGTGCCCCATAAATGATCAGTTGGGATTAGGCGAGGTAAATGTGGAAGAAAGTTTATAGCAGGCAGTACTTTTTGGGAGGTGTGTTGAGTCATTATCCTGCTGCAGTACAAATCCTTCTCTATAAAGATTTGGACACAAAATGTTCAAACTTGTGTTCATCACTCAATAATACTCTTTCCACTGATCTTCATTTCAGTTTTTCTGAGCTTTAGCATAGCTAAGCCTTTTTACACTGTTCCCCTTTTGACAAAGTGGTTTTTTGGCTGCTGCCCTTCCACAAAGACCTTCTATTCCTGATCAAGCTTCCTCAGACTATAGAAGGGTCAAACTGGCATCCCGATGAAGTTGCCAGGAGCTGCTGTTACTCAAGTGTATGGGGAGATCGCGCTCAGTACTTACCACTGTAACCTAAAGAAGCTGTTTTTTTATTTTATTTTCATTTTTAAATAATGCATACAGTTTTCTGTATTGTTTGGTTGTATTATATTAAAGAGAATGAGAAATAAATAAATATATATATATATATATATATATATATATATATATATATATATATATATATATACACACATTCACTTAATTTATTAGGAACACTGTACGCTTACTCATTAATGCATCTATCTAAGTCAAGTCAAGACAGATTTATTCATATAGAGCTTTTTACAATGGAGCATTGTCTCAAAGCAACTTCACAATTTTAGATGATCTCCTAATATCTACATCCAAACCCAAATTGAGCAAGCCTAGGGCAACAGTGGCAAGGAAAAACTCCCCAAGTGTTATGAGGAAGAAATCTTTGGAGGACCAAGACTCAAAAAGGGACCCAACCTACTTGGGCGGCGTAGATGATAAATTCTTAGAGAGCGAAACTAAAGTCATGGAGGTCAAAGTTCAAAATAAATGTAAAATATGCACATTGGCACCAGTTGCTGCCCCACACATGATGTGTTTTTTTGTATCCGCTTGCAGCTCCACTCAAACTGCTTCTGTTCATCAGCTCCAGCCCACCATACACAGGGCCACCACCAGAGGAACAGTAAAACCATCAAAACACCTCCTCCCGTTGTATGTGGATGATATTGAAGTTGCCACCAACACAACTTTCCTGCTTAGACTCAGGATCCCTAGAGTGACTGTTTTGTATCAGGACCCACTTAATGCCAAAATGTGCATAATTTTACATTTTATTTGAAAAACACTTGTGACTCCATGACTTTAGTTTCGCTCTTAGATTTATCCTCTACGCCGCCCAACATAGGTTGGGTTCCCTTTTTGAGTCTTGGTTCCTCCAAGGTTTCTTCCTCCATAACCACTGTGCAGGGAGTTTTTCCTTGCCACTGTCGCCCTAGGCTTGCTCAATTTGGGTTTGGATGTAGATATTAGGAGATCATCTAAAATTGTGAAGTTGCTTTGAGACAATGCTCCATTGTAAAAAGCTCTATATGAATAAATCTGACTTGACTTGACTTAGATTTTTTTTTACCAGTTTTGCTCCCAGGAGCCCTTTCCTGGAATGAATCTATTAGTATTTGCTATGCTAGCCCTTTTCTGTAATGACAATGTGCCCTCGAGCTGGCAGAAACTCCACAAATTTATATACAATCAGATGATTCCTGTTATCCCAGCATGATTTCTCTCTCATATGGAATCTGTTCTTTTAGCACAATTACTGGCCCTCACACTTATAAAAGGACCTCATTATTATAAATGTAATTAAACTCTTACACTTTGTGTCCCTTTTTGAGTCTTGGTCCACCCAAGGTTTATTCCTCATCATTTAAGGAGTCACCAGTCCCTGTTGCCCCAGGCTTGCTTGGTTGGGTGTGTAAAGCTGCTTTGTCTGTTTTCAAGTGCCCCATAAATGATCAGCTTGGAGAGAAAACAGAAAATGTAATTAGTTACTGATTAAGAGCACAGTGTCTATTAACAATCATTGATGCCACGTGTAGCATGAGACCCCGGCAGCATTAGCTATAGCAGCATAGATAGAAAGAGGAGAACTGGAAGGTAACACAGCCAAGAGGGATCACATGAGACATTGGCAACCTCACGGGAGGCAGAAAACAGCAACCCAACGTCTCTGATGACAATAAGACTCTTTGACTATGAATCCCTAGCTCTGCCCTTAGTATAAGGCAAGGATGCACAAGTCAAGATCACGAGGACCGAAGCCCAGTTCAGCCAGACCATCCACCCGACACTCCCGGCTAACAGACAAGGCAGGCAGGCCAGACATGACTCCAGACTCCGGGCCCAGTGATCCAAGCCATGCATCCTGGTCTAAATCTAGTCAAAAGCCTGCGTAAATAGGTATGTCTTTAGCCTAGACTTAAAAATTTGGAGAGTGTCTGAGTCTCGAACTAAAGTGGGAAGTTTATTCCATAGTTGGGGGGCCATGTATGAGAAAGCCTTTCCCCCTGCTGTGGCTTTTTTAATTCTAGGAACTAAAAGAAGTCCTGCACCCTGTGAACGAAGTAGACGAGCTGGATTGTAAGACTCCAAGAGTTCAATCAGATAATGTGGGGCCAGGCCATGTAGAGCTTTATAAGTTAAAAGAAGTATTTTATAATCAATGCGAAATTTAACTGGTAACCAGTGTAGTGATGATAGAACAGGAGTGATATGATCAAATTTTCTAGTTCGAGTTAGCACTTGGGCAGCTGCATTCTGAACTAATTGAAGTTTATTTACAGATTTACTAGAGCATCCAGTAAGTAAGGCGTTACAGTAATCCAACCTTGAGGTTATAAATGCATGAACCAGTTTCTCTGCATCATTTAAAGAGAGGATATTTCTAAGTTTAGCAATATTACGTAATTGAAAGAAAGCAATTCAAGTGATGCTGCTAATGTGCACATCAAAGGAGAGATCTGAATCAAATGTGACACCTAAGTTTTTTACAGACAAATGAGACAAAAATTGTATACTTGGTAATTTATTTATTGAAGAAAATGATCCAATATTACATATTAGTGAGTGGCAAAAGTATGTGAATCTTTGCTTTCAGTATCTGGTGTGACCCCCCTGTGCAGCAACAACTGCAACTAAACATTGTAGCTGTTGATCAGTCCTGCACACCGGCTTGGAGGAATTTTAGCCCATTCTTCTGTACAGAACAGCTTCAGCTCAGGATGTTGGTGGGTTTCCTCACATTAGCTGCTCGCTTCAGGTCCTTCCGCAACATTTCAATTGGATTAAGGTCAGGACTTTGATTTGGCCATTCCAAAACATTAACTGTATTCTTCTTTAACCATTCTTTGGTAGAACGACTTGTGTGGTTAGGTTCATTGTTTTGCTGCATGACCCACCTTCTCTTGAGATTCAGTTCATTTACAGATGTCCTGACATTTTCCTTTAGAATTCTCTGATATCATTCAGAATTCATTGTTCCATCAATGATGGCAAGCCGTCCTGGCCCAGATGCCGCAAAACAAACCATGATACTACCACCACCATGTTTCACAGATGGGATAAGGTTCTTTTGCTGGAATGCAGTGTTTTCCGTTCTCCAAACATAACGGCTTTCTTTGAAACCAAAAAGTCCTATTTTATCCGTCCATAAAACATTCTTCCAATAGACTTCTGGCTCGTCCACGTGATCTTTAGCAAACTGCAGACGAGCAGCAATGTTTTTGTGGAGAGCAGTGGCTTTTTTCTTGCAACCCTGCCATGCACACCATTGTTGTTCAGTGTTCATCTGATTGTGGACTCATGAACATTAATATTAGCCAATGTGAGAGAGGCCTTCAGTTGCTTAGAAGTTACCTTGGGGTCCTTGGTGACCTCACCAACTATTACACGCCTTGCTCTTGGAGTGATCATTGTTGGTCAACCACTCCTGGGGAGGGCAACAATGGTCTTGAATTTCCTCCATTTGTACACAATCTGTCTGACTGTGGATTGGTGGAGTCAACTCTTTAGAGATGGTTTTGTAACCTTTTCCAGTCTGATGAGCATCAACAACTCTTTTTCTGAGCTCCTCAGAAATCTCCTTTGTTCATGTCATGAAACGCTTTCACAAATATGTGTTGTGAAGATCAGATTTTGATAGATCCCTGTTCTTTAAATAAAACAGGGTGCCCACTCACACCTGATTGGCATCCCATTGATTGAAAACAACTGACTCTAAACTTCACCTTCAAATTAACTGCTAATCTTCACAGGTTCACATACTTTTGCCACTGACTAATATATAATATTGGATCATTTTCCTCAATAAATAAATGGCCAAGTATAATATTTGTATCTTATTTGTTTACCTGCGTTCTCTTTATCTACTTTAGGACTTGTTTGAAAATCTCATGATGTTTTAGGTCATATTTATACAGAAATATGGAAAATTCTAGAGGGTTCAGAAACTTTCAAGCACTGTACACTTTGATTATGAGAGACAAGATGAGAAAAAAAAATCCAAGAAATGACATTGTAGGATTTTTAAAGAATTTAATTGTAAACTATGGAGGAAAATAAGTATTTGGTTAATAACAAAAGTTCAATTCAATACTTGTAACATAACCTTTGTTGGCAATGACAGAGGTCAAACGTTTTCTGTAAGTCTTCACCAGGTTTGCACACACTGTAGCTGGTATTTTGGCCCATTCCTCCATGCAGATCTAGAGCAGTGATGTTTTGGGGCTGTCGCTGGGCAACATGGACTTTCAACTCCTTCCACAAATTTTCTATGGGATTGAGGTCTGGAGACTGGCTAGGCCACTCCAGGACCTTGAAATCCTTTTTACAGAGCCACTCCTTCGTTGCCTGAGTGGTGTGTTTGGGATCATTGTCATGCTGGAAGACCCAGCCACGTTCCACCTTCAATGCTCTCACTGATGGAAGGAGGTTTTGGCTTTAAATCTCATGATACATGGCCCTGTTCATTCTTCCCTTAACACGGATCAGTCGTCCTGTCCCCTTTGCAGAAAAACTGCCCTAAAGCATGATGTTTCCACCCCCATGCTTCACAGTAGGTATGGTGTTCTTGGGATGCAACTCAGCATTCTTCTTCCTCCAAACACAATGAGTTGATTTTATACCACATGATATTCTCCCAATCCTCTTCTGGATCATCCCTATGCTCTCTGGCACACTTCAGACGGGCCTGGACATGTACTGGCTTAAGCAGGGGGACATGCCTGGCACTGCAAGATCTGAGTCCCTCTGCGTAGTGTGTTACTGATAGTAGCTTTGTTACTTTGGTCCCAGCTCTCTGCAGGTCATCATCAGGTCCCTCCCTGTAGTTCTGGGATTTTTGCTCACTGTTCTCATGATCATTTTGACCCCACGGGATGAGATCTTGTGTGGGGCCCCAGATCGAGGGAGATTATCAATGGTCTTGTATATCTTCCATTTTCTTACCATTGCTCCAACATTTGATTTATTCACACCAACCTGCTAATGTTAGGATCCATGCTCTGCCCCCAGTTTTTGTTTTGTTTTTCTGTTGTGGGCGACCGGGACTACATCTCTCACAACCCTTTGTTATTGGCCATGGATGTTAATTGCTAATCGCATGCAGCTGGGATGCTGCCTATTTAAGCTCCTCGTTTTCCCAGCTGCTTTGCGGCAGCATTTTCTCGGCGATTGTTGAGTGTTCGTATTATGCTATGCTACACTATGCTAAACCAAGCCTCACCAAGCCATGTCAAGCCACGCCACGCCACGCCACGCCACGCCACGCCATGCCATGCCACTTCAAGCTAAGTTTGGGATCATGTTTTTGTTCGTCTTCCACGCCAGGTTTTATTTGGTTCGCTGTGTTTATCTGAGTTTTTGCTGCTTTGTTTGTTTTTGTTGTTATTTCATTACCATTATTTTACCATTTATCTGTTACTGGAACCTGCATCTTGTCTGCCCTTGCCTTGCTGCCACGTAACAGCTTGCCTATTGTAGATTCACTCTTCCCAGTCTGGTGCAGGTCTACAGTTTTCTTCCTGCTGTCCTTCAACAGCTCTTTGGTCTTGGCCATGGTTGAGTTTAGAGTCCACAGTTTGAGGTTGTGGACATGTGTCTTTTATAGAGATAGCGAGGTCAAACAGGTGCCATTAATACAGGTAACGAGTGGAGGACAGAAGAGCTTCTTAAAGAAGAGGTTACAGGTCTGTGAGAGCCAGAAATCTTGCTTGTTTGTGGGTGAATAAATACTTATTTTCCACCATGATTTACAAATTTTTTTTTCTTATTTTGTCTCTCATAGTTGAAGTGTAGCTATGATGAAAATTACAGACCTCTCTCAGCTTTCTAAGTAGGAGAACTTGCACAATCAGTGACTGACTAAATACTTGTTTGTCCCACTGTATATACGATAAATATGTGATCGGGAATTAAAACAATTAAAAAGTAAAACACTGCTAACAGATACAAACAGTGTGCATTTACATTTACAGCATTTAGCAGACGCCCTTATCCAGAGCAACTTACAATGGGTCTTACAATCCAAGCAATTGTGGGTTAAGGGTCTTGCTCAAGGACCCAACAGTGGCTGCTTGGCAGAGGTGGGATTTGAACCCTAGACTTTCTGGTCCATTGTCTAGTATCTTACCCATTAGGCTACAACAGTCCCACAACAGCGAATGTGTGCACCCAATGCCAAATCAGAGCAATTGAGTCTGGGTTGCCAGATCCACACAATCCTTACATTGGTGGTCAGCGTTCTTTGAGCTTTACCTCTATTCCTCATTTACTATTACATGCCTTGCTCTTGGAGAGACATTTGTGCTGGGAAGGGTAACTATGGTCTTCTGTACTCAACACAACATAGCTTGAGCTTCTTTCCTGTCACATATTGTACATCCAAAGTCAACCATTCTTTAATCGAAACAGAAACAATGATTCCTCGGCCTGCTAGCCATGTATTTTCAATTTCCTCTCTCCTGAATCATCAAACACTCTGCTTCATCCTTCAGCTCCAGCTCCTCCATCTCTGTCTCTAGTGGTTTAGGGGTCTTTTTACAGCTCCATCAATCTCTCCTTGCGGTAGAACAAGCAAAGCTGGGCAGTACATCACCGCTGGGCCCTGTCACACCAACATGGCTTAATGAGGCAATCTGAGCCTGCAGGAGTGAGGAAGACAGACCATGGTCTGTTAGCCAGGAGAATGTCAATCACTCTCGCACAATCTCTCTCTCTCTCTCTCTCTCTCTCTCTCTCACACACACACACACACACACACACACACACACACACACACACACACACACACACACACACACCCACAAGAAGGAAAAAAAATATTTTCTGAAGGCACAAGAAGAGGTGAGTAATATCATTCCATTAGGTATCACTTTTTTATACTTTGTCAATAAATAATATTGTCATAGCGCTCCTGACAATGAATAATAACTAGCAACAGTGTACTAATATCAACTTTATTAACATACATGGTACATTATAAAACAGTTCAATGATACACTCCAGAACAGGACTATCTGTCAATCATATATACTTTTTAAAAATGTGATTGGCAATCGTAAAATATTGTGGCCAGTGTTTCATATTTTATTTATAATCTTATTATTGCATCAGGGTAACATTTGCATAATGCCTTTGCAGTATGATCTACATCCAAAGCTCAGAAAAAAATGGATGAAATCATGAAATCTGGTGTGTGTAACACTTCGTACCATTATACGACATTACCCCAGTACCCCATTAGCCTCTGATTTGTAGGTCCCCATTTGTAATTCCAGTTCATTTTCAAGTTATCTGATGGAGTTGAGGTCAAGTGTCTGTGCAAGCCAGCCAAGATGTCAATCAAAGACAGCAAAACAATGCTCTGTGGACTTCGTTTAAGGACAGAAGGACAGAAATTTGATAAACTAACTTGCTGAAAGTAAAAGCCTATAAATGTCACTGGGGTATCAGTACAACCCATTCTACTGTCTCTGTTTGTCTATGGAGAATACAGTGAGTGTGGCTGAAATAGCAGTGCTCACTAATTAGGAGTGCCTACAAACATTTGTCTATATAGTGTATTTTGGCTATTCATTATTAGGTTTTACCCTGTTAAAAAGTGCATTACTGAAAATCTGTTAAATACCTGCTAAAATTATAATAATAAACAATTTCAGAACTATTGGATTTGCAAACGGTACTTAGTCTTAGGCCACCATTAGATTTTAGCAATGGTATAATGGCCATATATAACATATTGTTGGCGACTGGACGACGTGGCCTAACTGGCAAGGAGGAGACGTGCGCAGGTTCTACAATGATGACCATGTCTTTTTATTTTAAACAAAACGAACGTAATTACATGCGATCATGCACGAACATAAGCTAAACAAAAAAACATAAGTGGATCTACCGCGACACCAAACATGGGGGGCTTTCCACGAGGTATAAACGTGAGCGTGCAAACCGCAAGACAAAACATGAATAACCAGCAAACACAGTACTGAAACTGGCTACCACAAGACAATATTCATAAGCGGGCTTACTGGTAGGCAAAACAAAGTCCATATGAACTAATTCACGTGAACACGATTACAAAAGCTGCAGAAAGCTGCCAAACGGCGCAACAATCGGAAGGTACCCACACATCACAGTCACCAAAAACAAATCCCTGCATCGGCTAGGGCCCTGCTTAAATACAGTTAATACATCTGTGTCCACTAGTCCAAGGGCCCTAACTTCTTCTTCTGGTGCTCCGCTGTCCGACTGGGCCCCCCGCCCCCACCCCCCGCAGTGAGAAGGGGCACAAGATGTAGAGGACAGGGGGGACCCGTGACACTTTTCCACTGATCTGCATTTCAATCGATGTAAGATTTATCATATCTTAGCCTTTTTACCCTGTTCCCCTGCCATTTCTTGCCTGCTACAATTTCAAAACGACCATTCCTGATCAAGCTTCTTCTGCCGGTAGAAGGGTCAAATTGGCATCATGAAGCTGGCAAGTGTAAGTGTAAGGGATTTTGTTGTATGTCCCTATGTGTTTACTGTTCAGCTTGTTACTGATTTACGACCACACTGCTGTTATCCTGTTTAGGTTAAAATCCCCACCATGCATTATTACAAGAGAACCACCTGGTGCAACCAAAAGGGGCTATTTCCTATTCCTATCCTTTTTGGAGTAGAATAAACAGATTTGTTTTTAGAAACTTTGGAGGAGGGTATATATTGCTTGTGCCAGTCAGAATAAAGTAGATGAGTTAAGAATCTGACAACAACAGTGAGTCTGCTTCTTGCCATCTCCTGAGCTCAGTAAGGTCAACATTCTCAACAAACAGACAGAAGGTTGTGATTGAACCCTATTAGGAAATTCATTCCTAACAGTAAGTGAAGGTCACACTTGGTACTGTAGCCTATATAAGCTGTTTTTTTTTTTTTTTGATCGTTCAGTTTTTTAATATTCTATATACATGTTCTGTAGTTTCTGGTTGTATTCTAGTAAATAGACTGAGAAATAATTATATATGGTGGTCATACCGTTGCTAGAATTAAAGTATATCTAATCTAATAGTGGCCTAAGACTTTTGCATAGTACAGTGTGTGTGTGTGTATTTATGTATGTATAATTATAAATATAGCATGTATAGCAGCTCTACATTCTAACAAAGCCAGCTCTGTGTTTTCAGTGTACATGGAAGAGATGATATGTAGAAAGGGCAGTAATTGTGCTGCTTTTCATTTGGTGAGAAATATGAGCTGCCTGGCTTCAAAAGGCACTCATATGCAGTGGAGCCTCATTATAGCTGTCATCACGACACTCGTATCCCTTACTCTGTGACCCAAACACGCACACACACTCACACTCATAAACACCTCAGCTTGTCTCAAATTCAGCTGTTTTCTGATGTGCAGTTGTATATTTTGTATGTCTTTATGCTTCAGTGACTACAGCTAGAGTGTGTCTGCTTATCATCACTAATATCTTCACCCATAATGCAGCATGGAAATTAAATAGTGTTGGGTTTTTGAGTGCAATCTTCTTTTACCAGAAACAATACGTCTTCCAACATTCTCTTAAAATTTCTGATTTAGCTATTTCAATGAAAATATAAGTATATGGGTTTAGAATTGTGTGTTGTAAATGCAGTTCGAGGAATGTTCTAGAAAATCTGTCCCAATACTTCTGGCCATGTGTGGGTTTGTGTCCTAATAGTTTTGGCCATGTGTAGGTTTGTGTCCTAATAGTTCTGGCCATGTGTAGGTTTGTGTCCTAATAGTTCTGGCCATGTGTGGGGTTTGTATCCTAATACTTTTGGCCACTTGTGGGTTTGTGTCCTAATAGTTTTGGCCATGTGTGGGTTTATGTCCTATTAATTTTAGACACATTTGTGTTTGTATCCTAATACTTTTGGCCACATGTGGGTTTGTGTCTTAATATTTTTAGCTGCAGGTTGGTTTGTCTCCCAAATACTTTTAGTCATGTGTGAGTTTGTGTCCTAATACAATAGTGCCATGTGTGGAGTTTGCAAGTGTTGAGTGTCAGGTATGTGTATGTGTTGTATCTTTGTGACTGAATGTGTCTATATGTGGTGTGATATGTGTGTGTGGGGAGGGCATGTGGAGTGTGTGTGGTGTGTTGTGTGTGTACGTATATGGAGCAGAAGATGTCACAACAGGCCATATCGACATCGATGACATCATCAATTTCAGTTAAAATTTGAATCTGTACATTCTGTCAAAGCGGTTCTATAGGAGATTAGTTTTTAAACTTAAATATATTACAAACAATAAATTAGACTCCAAAAATAGTAAGCACACCACACAGAGTGATTGTCTACACAGCGGTGCTTGAACTGTGTCTGTATGTTAAGAAACTAATAATGTATAATAATGTTGGTTGCATGATGGTACAGTGGTTAGCATTGTTGCTTCACAACTCGAGCTACTTCCTGTGCGAAGTTTGCAAGTTTCCTCAGGGAACTTTGGCATCCTGCTACATTCCAAAGACGAATGTGCCCATTCCATGTACACTGCAATGAACTGGTGCCTGCCTTGTGCCCTGTGGCTCCCAGTTAGGTCCCACCACCACTACCCTGAATTGTAATAAATGGGTATGAGAAGCGAGTGTGTGTGGGTGCAGTTTTGTTGTACTATAGTAGAGCATTTACACTGTACATTGTAGGTCTACTCAGTCAAAGTCAGAATATACTGTTATTTTCTACATATGTACTTATGGCACATTTACCCACAGATGTTGCAGCTGGGTTTGTAGATCCTGCACACTCGTAGGTTGCCAAATTGGTGTCCCAGCTGGTTCCATAACTCATTCATTGGTGATAAATCTGGTGACTGGGCAGGCCAAGAATTTGTTACAATCTGGCGTAGACATTCCTGAGAAATCCTTGCTGTTATCCTACTGGAAAATGCCAGTTGCAAGCCCTGCCATAAGAGGCAACACGTGTGACCACAGGATGTCCTGAACTGCTGAGCTCTTAGTGTCCCTCATATCAGTACTAGGGGTGACCGACTGTCATATGTGATGGCTCCCCAGATCATCACACCAGCATTTGGGGCAGTGTGTTAATCCACAGCAAAGATAGGATTGAAGCGCTCACCATGAGGCCTGTGTACTTGAACACGGCTATCATCGAATCACAAACAGAACCTGGATTTATCACTGCAAACGAAAGCCGATGGTGGCTGGCTGTCAATGACAGGACACGTAGTGGGTGCCGTGATAACAAATTTCCTTCTGCTAAGCACCTGGAAATGGTCCAGGCAGAGATGGGAGTGTAGTGAAGGTGCCATCTGTGTCTGGATGGTGCACAATGAAATTGCGGGAGCTGCTCGTGTTTGTCGGCGGATCAAACAGTCCTCGCCTCTGGTGGTCTGCATGGGCTGTTCAGAGCCTGTTCACTGTGTGTGTGTGCTCTCACAGAACCACTGCTCCCAACACTTCCTAACTGCTAGGTCAGAACAGTGGGCAATTCCTCGAAACGAACCATCCTCCTTATCTCAGTCTAATAATGCACCTCCTCTCAAAGTCTTTCAGCTGGGAAAAATACCTTCGAGTGCTTTATAGAGGCATGTCTAACAGTCAACAATCTCTCGCGCTACCTGAAAGTAACCTCTGAGAGCCTTTTTGTAGGGCAGTGGGGGAAACACTTTTATGCCCCCAGAGTTTTGTAGTAATCCAAAATTTCTATCTGGGTTCATCATTATTTTTTCAAAGAGTATATGAATAATGTGAATATCAAGGAATATAAATATATGTATTATGTATGTGTGTTGCACCTCATCAGAGGCTCTCAAATCTCCAGTGCTCCTCAGGTCTAGGGCTGGGCCACTGTTCACATGACGCATACCAGGACTATCTCCATTACAGTATTGAAGAACGAAGAGACAACAAAGGTCTGGATTAGGCCACAGATTATATCATATGAGCATGAGGCTGTGATTATAAACATGGTCATTGACAACAATGCAGTACCAGAGATGAGGAATTAAAGATCAGGGAGAAGATTCATTTTTTGGAGGAGCTAAGCATATACAGTGGAGTTTTAAACTTGACTTTGAAACTTTAGAATTTTCTGCATAAATATGAACTAAAATATAAAAGTTACAGAAATGATAGTGAGAACCCAATTGAACATGAGACAAAAATATTATACTTTGTCATTTATTTATTGAGAAAAATGATTTAAATTATTACATATCTGTGAGTGGCAAAAGTATGCAAACCTTTGATTTCAGTATCTGGTGTGACCCCCTGTGCAGCAATAACTGTTGTTCAGTCCTACACATTGACTTTTATTAATTTTAGACCATTACTACAAACAGAACAACTTCAATTGTGGGATGTTTGTGGGTTTCCTCACATGATCTTCTTCCACAACATTTTTCTTAGATCATGGTCACGACTTTGAGTTGACCATTCTGAAACATTAACTTTAGTCTTCCTTAACCATTTTGGGTACAATAACTATCAGATTCAATTCATGGACACATGAAAATTTTCTTTAGAATTTGGTGATATAATTGAATATTCATTGTTTCATCGATGACGGCAAGTCCTCGTCCTGGTCCAAACCATGATACTACCACCACTGTGTTTCACAGATAGGATAAGAACATGACTATAGTCAAGAATAGCCATAGAAGCTGATGAGATGTTAAATGAACAAACTCAGAAAGCTTCTCTGACATGATACACTTCAACAAATGTGTTGTGAGGAAAAAGTTACTGCCCTCTGGTGTGTCCCAGGTATGATGGGGCTGGAGCTGCTGATGGAAAGAACTTGAGTGAAGCTGAAGCGGAAGAACATCTTAGTGTATGGGGCTGGAACTGGTACAGGAACACAAGCTCGGAGAGAAAAGAGAAAATGTAGTTAGTTATTGATTAAGAGCACAGTGTCTATTAATAACCACAGATGTGTAGCATCAGACTCTGGCAGCATTAGGTATACCAGATACCTAGAAAGAGGAGGATCAGAAGGTAACACAGCCAAGAGGGATTACGAGACATCATCTGAGTGATCGCATTTGAGATGCAAGAAGACAAAAACCCAACATCCCAGATCACCACAAATCTCTTTGATCATGAACCCCCAGCTCTGCCCTTAGTCGAAAGCAAGGATGCACAACGCAAAATCAAAGAGACCTAAGCCCAGTAGGACTGCCCACCAGACACTCCCAGCCAAAAGACAGGGCATGACAAGACAGGCAGGCCAGACATGACCCCAGACTCCGGCCAGAGTAACCCAAGCCATGCAGGCTGTGTAACTAAATATGTTTTTAGCTTAGACTTAAAAATTTGCAGAGTGTTTGAATCCCAGCCTATGTGGGGGGAATTGATTCCATAGTTGGGGGGCCATGTATGAGAAAGCCTTTCCTGTGCTGTGACTTTTGAAATTCTAGGAACCAAAGGAAGTTGAGCGTTGCGACTCTCTTCTTGGTTTAAGTTGCTATGTTTTGCAACGCAGAGTGACTCTAGACTTCTTTGTTTAGGTCCGTGTCCGTTATTTATTTATTTATTTATAGACTCTTTCTGTTAGCTGTGTTGACCTTTTTTGTGGACTATGTTTAGGGACTGCTTTTGTTTAATAAACTTTATTTTGGTTGGAACATGCACTCGTAAGGAGCAGGAGATATGATATGCATCTTCAGGATTAATATGATAAAAATGCATGACACAACTGAAATTAGTGTTTTTAAATTTGTGGTTATATTGTGTTTTAATAAAGCAGCACAATGTTTCAGGAAATGTGTTTACTGATTAGAACTGTAAGACTGCTCTAAACTCCTATAAAGAATAAAGAGTGCGTTCTGCTTAGAAGAAAACAAACACGCATACACACTTTCTTCTTGTATGCTCTTTTATTTTGCTCAAAACATTTTGCATGCACTGCATAGAAATCTGGTTTGTATCATTCTCCTCAGAACAAAGACAAAACAGTGCACTGGTTTTTAATGCAGGTCAATATCAGACTGCACTACTATAGAACCATTTCTGTCAACACACACTTTATAACTCCAGACTTCCCATGTGTGAATCTGTCATTACAGTTCGAATTACATGTAGTGCAGACTAGCAGCTAAGTATATGTTGTATACACTTTATAGGAGAACAGAAGCACAGACTGTAAAATACAGATGTTAGATTTACTTTTTAATGAAGCTGGTTGATTACAGAACAACGATCAACCACCAGTGTTATGTTAATCATAGCAAAAGTATGCTCAATATTGTTCGCAGCTGCATCCTGAAGCACAAGTCACATTTGGAAAAATATCACGTAATGAAAGAACATGACAAAGGAGATCTCCTTAATGTGTCTATGGTTTTCCCTAGTCAAAGTGAGATCAAATGGGAACAAAAACAAGACTTCGACTTAAGTCTCCTGTCTCTCAAGTTTTTTTTCTCCTGAGCAAAAGACATCAGTAATCTCAGATGTGTGATTTCTGCAAATATTTCAGTATATTTGTTCAGATCTGCCAACAAGTGCCAGTTTCTGAAAACAACAGTTACTGAGATCCTGGGTTCAGACCCCAAACATGATTTACAACCACTGAACTCCTCGAGATACTCCTAGTATTGACTCTCAAATGTATTTATGTCTCATTTTGTCTAATTCTATTTCTAGCATAAAATAAACATCTGTGACAACTGTGATAAAGATCATACATAAATGAAACAGAAATGAGAATCACCATTAGGTCTCCTTATGTATGAAAGAGCAACCACTGGATTGAAAATAGCCACTATGGGCTATTTTCAACCACTTTTAGTTTAAAATGACTTCCAGTGCTCAAAAATTACTTCAGACACATCGATAATGTATGTAATTTATATGAATAAAAAAGCACACAAACAAACAAACCATAAATATACTCTTCACAAATGTTAATTAGCATTCCTTTAGCTGAAGGAGTGGCTGGTCATTTATATGTCCAGTTCATGTAATTTCATAAAACCCTACAAAGAAGAGAAACCAACATACGAGAAAATATTGTTCACTGACCAACACACACTGTTTTACTCTTTATTCTAAATCTCAGTGACTACCAGCTCCTAACCCCATGAATATTCACATATAAACCTGCATGAACGCGCGCACACCATTTCATTTCAGCTTCTGATCCTGAACTATTCATTTTTAAGTTAAATGAGCTTTCATTCAATATAAAACTGCCTAATGTTCATGTTCCAACACATGATGCAAATCATAAACAGTAATTGCATGTGTTCCAAGTAGGCATTTCTCAACTTTAAACCACAAGCACATTCCTATAAAACACCTAAGTGCTAGGCAAGCTATTTAACCAAGCTTTATAGCAAAATATCTCCAAGACACAGATCTGCTGCTTAGAGACAGAAATAGGACTATTGCACTGTGTGGAAAGAAAGGTAATATAATTTAAGACATTCTGTAAAACTATCTACAGAAAAAACTTGTTCAAACTCACAACAAATCATTAATTACAAACCTGAATCAGAAAAAGTTGGGACGTTATGGAAAAAACAAACAAACAAGCAAACAAACCAAACCTGCAGCATTTCTTGCAATTCCTTTAACTTTTATATAATTGCAGACAGCATAAACTCAATATATTTCATGTCTTTTCTGGTCACTTAAGTTAATTTAATAAACATCCATTGTTGCATTTAGGCTTGCAACACAGTCCAAAAAAATGTAGGGCTAATAATGAGGTTAAAAAAATAATAATGATGATGTGATTTCAAACAGGTTATTATAATCATAATTTCGTACAAAAGCAATATCCACAGTATCCTTGAAAGTCTTTGAGGAGTAAAGATGGATAAAGGATCTCCAGTTTATCACCAAATGTGTAAGAAAATTACACTATGTAACACAAGTTTTGTTCCCAGCTTTTTAATGTTATATTCCAATTGCTTATGTCTAAAACAAATTAAAAATTGCTTACATTCATCATAAACTTCGCTTTTGTGACCACGGCAACGAACATTATGAATTTTTATTATAGAAACAGGTCACCAACAGGCATGCCGAAGTATGCTTTGTAGGCCTCACAGATCTTAGCAGGGCTCACCTGGCTTTCCGACGCTGGGGGCAGCGTTGGCTTCCTTTGCCTCGGGTTGAGACCCTGACAGTCAGCACAATCGCACAGGCATGATGAAGGCTGTGCAATTGCATTAGTATTATCACGTGCAGATCTCATTTAGCTGCTCGTTTGCTTTATGGGCGACACCCACTGACTCAGGTACTTAAGGTCCGTCCTGTGTTCAGTCGGCGTCGCACCATCCCACCGTGATGGGGGTACCATCGCCCATCGGAGCCTTCACACGGCTCGGACGCGCTGCAGCGGCCGCTCGCCGGCAATCGGTACGCGCTTGCAGCGGCCCGCTCGCCGGCAATCGTATGTTGAGGGATATGGTAAACGGATTCTTCGAAGAGGAATCAGGCAAATAGTACGGCTAGGAAGCCGGTGGTAACCGCTAGGGAAGTAGACGGTAGGGTAGGGCCAGGAACCGCTCTTCGCGTCCCCCATGCTGCATCACGGCTCGCCGCCGCCCTCTGGGACTTTAGACTCGCTGCTGCGGCAGCTGGAGCACTCCCTCTTATCCCCTTGCCGAGCCCGCTTCTTTATTTAAAGTTCTTTTCTTTGCGCTTTGTGCGGGAGGCCGTTGCCACCGCCCGCGCTGTGTTTCAAGGGAACGCCTCGCTGCTCCTCAGCCCCGTTCCATGTTTTTGTATTTAAAGGGAACGCTTCGCTGCTCCTCAGCCCCGTTCCATGTTTTCACATCCAGGTCATGCTGCGCATGCCCGGTATGGTGGCCGGCGCCGCGCACGCCGTTGTCTCTGCCGCGCGCTCGCATGTGCAGTACCGTGACACGCCGCGCCTCTGCGGGTGCCCGCGAGTTTTGCGTCACAGAGCGTCATCGCGTTTTCCTCTCCCTCTCAAGCTGCCGGTTTAACTTACACGCAGTCTCTGTGAGAGAGAGGGAGAGAAAGCGATCGCTCCTGTTTCCCCCTCGGAGCGATTTCAAACACGTTCGCCTCACTCTTTCTTCCTGTAATAAGCACCGTTACTGGCGATCGTGTTTAAATCACCCATTCTTCATTTTCTTTATTTTTAAAGGTCGCGCTAGGCGGAGCTTTTCCGTTCGGGTTACACCCCGCTCTTGTATGAGTGTCACGTCAAGTCAAGTCAAGTCAGATTTATTTATATAGCGCTTTTTACAATGGAGCATTGTCTCAAAGCAACTTCACAAGTTTAGATTATCTCCTAATAACTACGTCCAATCTCAAATTGAGCAAGCCTAGGGCAACAGTGCAAAGGAAAGGAAAACTCCCTAGTTTCTAGGAAGAAACCTGGGAGACCAAGACCAAAAAGGGACCCAACTCCTTGGGCGGCTAATGAGAAATCTAAGAGCGAACTAAAGTTGGAGTCAAAGTTTGAAAAGCTGTGAAAGTATTGCAACATCGACATAAGGGGACCAGGGATGATGATAATCTAAAAGGAAACTACAGTATGGAGTCAAAGTTCGAAAAAAGTGAAGTATTCACATCGACATTAAGTGGGCCCGGGTTTATGCTGATTAAATCGAAGAGCGAAACTAAAGTCATGGAGTCAATGGTCGAATAAAAATGTGAATTATGCAACAGTGGAGGCTACAGCAGATGAACATCATGTGTGGGGCTGGAACTGGTACCGGAACACAGCTCCGAGAGAAAACAGAAAATGAAATTAGTTATTAATTAAGAGCACAGTGTCTATTAACAATCACAGATTCCATGTGTAGCATGAGACCCCGGCAGCATTAGCTATAGCAGCATAGCTAGAAAGAGGAGAACTGGTAGGTAACACAGCCAAGAAGGATCACATGAGACATCGGCAACCCCACGGGAGGCAGAAAACAGCAACCCAACGTCTCTGATCACCATCACACACTCTTTGACTGTGAACCCCCAGCTCTGCCCTTAGTCCAAGGCAAGGATGCACAAGTCAAGATCAAGAAGACTGAAGCCCAGTTCAGCCAGACCGCCCACTCGACACTCCCGGCTAATGGACAAGGCAGGCAGGCCAGACATGACTCCAGACTCCGGCCTCAGTGACCCAAGCCATGCATCCCAGTATAAATCTAGTCAAATGCCTGCGTAAATAAGTATGTCTTTAGCCTAGACTTAAAATTTTGGAGAGTTTCTGAGTCTTGAACTAAAGTGGGTAGTTTATTCCATAGTTGGGGGGCCATGTATGAGAAAGCCTTTCCCCCTGCTGTGACTTTTTTAATTCTAGAAACTAAAAAAAGTCCTGTACCCTGCGAACGAAGTAGACGAGCTGGATTGTAAAACTCTAAGAGTTCACTCAGATAATGTGGGGCCAGGCCATGTAGAGCTTTATAAGTTATAAGAATATTTTGTAATCGATGCGGAATTTAACTGGTAACCAGTGCAGTGATGATAGAACAGGAGTGATATGATCAAATTTTCTAGTTCGAGTTAGCACTCGGGCAGCTGCATTCTGAACTAACTGAAATTTATTTATAGATTTACTAGAGCATCCAATAAGTAAGGCATTACAGTAATCCAACCTTGAGGTTATAAACGCATGAACAAGTTTCTCTGCATCGTTAAAAGTGAGGCTATTTCTAAGTTTAGCAATATTACGTTTTTGAAAGAAAGCAATTCGAGTGATCCTGCTAATGTGAGCATCAAAGGAGAGATCTGAATCAAATGTGACCCCAAAGTTTTTTACAGATGGACTGGGCAATACTGGACAGCCATCTAGATTTAGGATAGATGTAGCCAACCTGTCTCTCACAGCCTTGGGTCCCACTAATAGAACCTCAGTTTTATCTGAGTTAAGTAAGAGAAAATTAAATAACATCCAATCTTTTATTTCCTTTACACAGTCCTCAATTTTGTTGATTGTAAGGCTGTCATTGGTTTGGCTGATATGTACAGCTGTGTATCATCTGCATAGCAGTGGAAACTAATGCCATGTTTACGAATAACTGAGCCTAGTGGCAGCATGTACAGAGAGAATAAAAGCAGGCCAAGCACTGACCCCTGAGGCACGCCATACTTCCCTTCTGAGAGCGTAGACCTTAGATTATTTATATGAACAAACTGGTCGGTTAAGTAGGATTTAAACCAAGAGAGTGCTAATCCCACTTACAGTATTTTCTAGTCTGTTTAGTAAAACGTCGTCAAGAAAAGAAACACATCCCTTATCTGAGGATATTAACAAGTCATTTAGTACCCTAATTAATGCTGTTTCAGTACTATGATGGGGCCTGAAGCCAGACTGAAATGTTTCATAAATATCATTCCTTTGAAGGTAACTGCAGAGCTGCTGATAGACGGCTTTTTCTAAGATTTTGGACAGAAACTGTAGATTTGAAATTGGTCTATAATTAGATATCAACAAGGGTCAAGATTGGCTTTTTAATCAGTGGTGGTCTCTCGGTTAGACCCGTGGTTAAAGTAACGGACTTACTGACGCCATCGCTGGCACAGTGTTCATTTATTTTGGCACTTTCTCTTTTGCGTTTATTTATTATTATTCAGTTCATTTACTACCATCTGGGGAGCTCACTTCATTTGGGTCCTAAAAACCCTTCCTTTTAGGGTTCGCCGCCTTGCCATCCTGGCGAAACCCGTGCGTTAGTAACGCTTGCCACAGGAGGACTATTTTCGCTCTTTGTCTTTATAAATAATGGCACATACATAGCCAAATGAGTCTGCTGGATGTATTGCAACCATCTTGATTGCCCATCTAAATTGACTAGTTGCTGTGTACTGTAAGACAAAGGATTTTTGCTCTCCAAAAAACTACTCCATAAAAATGTCAATCGTTTATTCATGCAGTATCAAAGTACAAGAGTGTACTCAGGATTCAGCAGAGCAGGACTGATCACCCGGTAGCAGAGTAACACACAATATATACATTTGAAAGTAGTGGTCCTTCCTAAGCTCCTCCTGTAATGGCTGTGGGGTGAAGTGTGAACACTGTCCTTATCAGAATCTGAATAGAGAATGAATTCACACCTGCCTGTCTAGGTCAGTTCCCCTTTGTCTGTGATGGCTGTTGCCCACTTACTATGCAATCCCAATCAGTTAGATCATGTCTCTCCGTCTCTCAGGAAGGGCTATAGTGGCCCTATAGAACTGTAGTTATACAGCTACCTACAATTCTGTACAGTCCCAGAAAGTTCTAGAAACTTCTGGACAGTTCTAGAAACTTCTTGATAGTTCTCACAATTCCAGAAGCTTCTTAAGTACTGAAAATATGGCGAATATCCTTAAAAAGAGATCAATTTCAAAATATCATTGTGCTGACCACAAAAGCAAAGTTTACAGGGAATAATAACTTTTTTCTATTCATTTAGGGTACAAATAATCAGGAAAACACACTTAACAACTGGGAACAAAAATTTTTTTGAAAATTGTTACATGGTGTTATTAGAATGTTTAAAAAAAACGTTTCTTGGAAGGGCTTTACATATTTCTCCTTATACTGTCCATAATATCATTAAACAATTCCTGAGAGTCTGGAGCAATTTCAGTCTGCAAAGGGCAAGGGCTCAAGCTTAAACTGAAGAGGCATGATCTTCGATCCCTCAGACAGCACTGTATCAAAAACCCTCATTCATCAATAGCTGATAGAACTACATGGACAAGTTTATCAATTTATTACTTTATCAATCCTTTGTCAAGCACTACAATACAGAGTTACATTCACAAATGCCACTTAAAACTTTAACCATATGATAACAATGTCCAGAAGCAGTATCTACTTCTGTGGGCTCAGGGGCATCTGAGATGGACCATCAGACAGTGGAAACATGTATTGTGGATCTTTTTGGAAGAACTGGTCATAGTATGGGTTTGGGTCAGTGCCCTTGGCAAAGGTCATTTACACTTCTGTGATGGCAGCATTAATTCAAGTCAAGTCAAGTCAGATTGATTTATATAGTACTTTTACAATGGAGCATTGTCTCTAAGCAGCTTTACAATTTTAGATTATCTTCTAATATCTAAGGCCAATCCCAAATTGAGCAAGCTTAGGGCGACAGTGGCAAGGAAAAACTCCCTAAACGTTAAAAGCAAGAAACCTTGGGAGGACCAAGACTCAAAAAGGGACCCTACAATCTAAAATTGTAAAGCTGTTTTGAGACAATGCTCCACTGTAAAAAGCATTATAGAAATAAATCTGACTTGACTTGACCCATCCTTCTTGGGTGGTTTAAAATAAGTCTGTAGTAATAGTTCAAAAAACATAAACTAAGTACATATGAATAGATAAATGAAATATTGAATAAAATAAAGTAAAATGACACATAGCATCATTTAGTCTGATACACAGAGCCACTGCAGCCATTTATGCAGAAAAGTACAAAGAGATTTTTGAGCAACATAAGCTGCCTTCATGATGACATATTTTCCAGGTACTTCCATGCATTTTTCAACAAGACAATGCAAAACAAGTAAAATCAGAAAACGTTAGGACTGAAATATGTAAATCCTTTCCAATTTTTGTTTGAAGAACATTTAATTTTTCAAACAATTAAATAATTTTTTTCATGCATTTGGTGATAAACTGGAGATCATCTGGCCATCTTTACTTCTCAAGGACTCAGCCTTTCGTGGATACTGTTTTTGTACCAAATCATGATTAAAATTACTTGTTGACATTACCTGTTTCAAATCACATCATTTTTTTTTTACCTAATTACTAGCCCTAAATTGCCCCCATCCCAACTTTTTTGGAATGTGTTGCAGGTCTGAAATGCAGGAATTAATGTTTATTAACAAATGAAATGAAGTTGGGAGGCTCGGTGGTTCAGTGGGTAGCATTGTTGCCTCCAGCAAGAAGGTCCTGGGTTCAATCCCCAGGAGCAGTCTGGGTCCTTTCTGTGTGGAGTCTGCATGTCTTCTGTGTCCATGTTGGTTTTCTCTGGGAACTCCGGTTTCCTCTCACAGTCCAAAGACATGTGTGTTAGGTTAATTGGTGTCTCTAAAGTACCCTTAGTGTGTATCTGAGTGTGTGAGTGTACGTCTCGAGTGAAGTCTAGGGTTGTAACTGCCTTATGCTCTATGCTGTAGGCTGGGTACCTACTCTCCCAAGACTCCATTATTAAGCAGATAACAAAATGAGTGAGTGTGTGTGAGTGTATGTGACCTACGATGGATTGACTCCTTGTCTAGGGTTGTTCCACCAGCTCTCCTGTAACCCCGTCCAGAATTAAGTGAATGAATGAATGATTAAATAAGTTGACCAGACAGAACTTGAAATATATTGGTTCCATACTGTCCATACTGTCATAAATGAAGGCCAAAACAAATAAAAGAAACACTGTTTTTATTTATTTAATTATTTTGCCTTTTCCATATCATCCAAGCTTTTTTCTAATTTGGGGTTGTATAATAACTGCTAGTGTACCTACAGTAAGTAAATGATGGTGTAGATGAAGGTAGTCTGAATGTTACTCTTTGGCACGTATGCAAATTAGAGCCTTTGAAAACATGCACTGCAAAAGGACTTATACCTCATATTGTAAATTCCTTTACAATGACCAACAGTCATTAACATGACTGAGTTTAATTGGGTATACGGTATGCACCCTCAGGGTTCACTCAGTAGATATGCGTTAGAAATTTGTAACATTACAGGACAGAAGACACGCTTAAGTTTAAAGGAAAGTGCATACTATACTGCAAGGAGACCTGCAACCATTTGAAAAATGTATACAGCTATTTACAGTAGAAGCTGTTCAGTATACGTTGTACAATACTGCTACAAAGGCCTAACTGTCACACAGAGGACCTTGCAGGCACACAGATCATTAAAAGTGGTGCTATGACTGCTAACCTTTCCCACACTAAGTTTTGTACATTGTAATTGTGAGACCATGTTAAACATAGTCTGTAAATCCTCAGCTGCTAACTTTAGAGCTGGTAAAATATCTCTCTGTAGTTTACTTTTGTAAATATATATATATATATATATATATATATACACTGCTCAAAAAAATAAAGGGAACACTTAAACAACACAATATAACTCCAAGTAAATCAAACTTCTGTGAAATCAAACTGTCCACTTAGGAAGCAACACTGATTGACACTCAATTTCA
>JAJAGP010000384.1:0-53032 GCA_025084515.1 Ancistrus triradiatus
CAGGGGCCTCAGTACCCAGCCAAGGTCATCATGGTCCCCATGGGCATCACATGTCACCTCAGATTGCACCCGGGACCAAGACTGCTGAATTTTGTGGTAATAGGTCGAAAACTGACTGAGTTACGGTCATTGGCCCACAAGGGGCCCCAGTGCCCAGCCGGGGTTATCTGGGGCCTTATGGGCATGACATGTCACCTCAGATTGCACCCGGGACCAAGACTGTCGAATTTCGTGGCCGTAGATTGAAAACTGACTGAGTTACGGTTATTGGCTTGCGAGGGGCTCCAGAACCCAGCCAAGGTCCTCATGGGCCCCATGGGCATCACATGTCACCTCAGATTGCACCCGGGACAAAGACTGCTGAATTTTGTGGTAACTGGTCGAAATCTGACTGAGTTACGGTTATTGGCCCGCCAGGGGCCCCAGTACCCAGCCAAGGTCCTCATGGGCCCCATGGGCATCACATGTCACCTCAGATTGCACCCGGGACCAAGACTGCTGAATTTTGTGGTAATTGGTCGACAACTGACTGAGTTACGGTCATTGGCCCACAAAATGGGCCCCAGTGCCCAGCCGGGGTTATCTGGGGCCTTATGGGCATCACATCTCACCTCAGATCGCTCCCGGGACCAAGCCTGCCAAATTTCATGGCTATAAGGTGAAAATGTCTTGCCAGGTACCCCTGTACCCTCTGTGTTACTATGCAAACAATGGACCTAATAGGTGTCAGAAAAGCTGATCCAAGCCATTCTGTGTGAATGACAGCTGCTCTGTGTGTGGGCGTGGCCTGCATGTGCGTGTGCGTGTGTGAGAGACAGGGAGGATTTTCAACTGGATGTATAATTTCTAAAGTAATACAGGTAGTCCTCGACTTACGACGCAGATCCGTTCCTAGGTGGCGTTGTAAACCGATTTTCGGTGTAAGTCGGAACACACGTACATACTATTACGGTTCGGCATCCTACACGATGGCGAATCGTGAAAATGAGAGAAAAGGATTATAGGACCCAATCGCAGTTAGCTCCAGATGGTAGTGATGAACTGAAATGAATAGAATAAATCAAACAATGATTAATAAAATACAAACGAACGGCAGACAAAGAAAAAAGAGAGACTTTGTGTGTGTCAGCGAAACCGCCGAAGCTGCGAGCAGACGCGCACACACAAAGCTCACGGCCGCATCTGCAGGGGCAGAGAAAGGCGCAGGGCGCGGCAGGGTTTTATACGCACTGACGTGCTTTAACCAATGTGGAGGTCTCCCTCTTTAAAAAGCTCAAATGATATTAAACAGAGAAATACTCCTTTTAAACCGGAGAGGAAACAGCGCTAGAGCGCGGCCGTGTAAATGCGCTATAAAAAAATGATGAGATATAACTGAGAAATACTCCTAATAAGGAGGAAGGGAAACAGCGCTTGAAGCGCGGCTGTGTGAACACTAGTGTGAATTAACTGAGAATAACTGTATTAAACTGACAGAAATGCTAAAGGAGCGTGCACACACACACGTGATTAACTGAAGAAGTCTCTGCCTTCAACTAGGCAGAGATTGGTGCTGAAGCCAGCGTTCAAACACACCTGACGCAGTCAAACTGAGGAAATCTGTTTTAAACTGTCAGAGATCAGCGCCAGAGGAGCGCACACGTTTTTACGCACACACGCACACACACACACACACACACACACACACGACTAACTGAAGAAATCTCTGCGTTAAACCAGGCAGAGAGTAGCGCTCGAAGCGAGGCAGCGTTCAAGCGCGTAGTAGGTAACAAAGGAAAGGTCAAAGGGAAATAACGAAAAACTATCGGGAAAATAAAACCTAATAAGGCGTCTGATAGCGCGGGGGAGAGCGAATGTGACAGTAATTATCAAAAAACGTAACCGTGTATTCTTCCGCCGCGCACACCAAACACGAAGTTCGCGTTATGACGTTTACGACGCAAAACCACTTAAGTCGAAACAAGGCTTTATACAGTAAATGGGAGATGCGTCGTAACTACGAAACGTCGTAAGTCGAGACCGTCGTAACCCGAGGACTGCCTGTACTGTTATTGTGTCACGGTATGAACTTATAAGAGTTTTTTAGGCGAGAATGTAGTTGTTTAAAATTCAGCTATGCAGTCAGTTTATCAGTGAAGATAAAGGTTACCTAAAAAACTGTATTAACGTATTTATTATGCATTATATTTATTATTTGTTCAGCCTGTCTTCTAAATATGAGTTGTGTGATATTAATTGAACTTCAGAATTAAATTCACTTCTAAAACCAGACTTATTTGGTGCATGCTTATTATTAGGTTTTTATTGATCGGTCCGTTGTTACACGTACATTAAACTATGCAAAGGACAGTAAAAGATCGGAGCACGTGTTCCACTACTGACAGGCTTTATACAAGATGTTGTAGTATTTTATGTAGGTGTAAAAAGCAAACGGTGTTGTGTCCATACCCAAATATGCTGCTGTTCCAATTGCAGAATAGCCGAACTGCGTGCTGTATTCATCTGGAGAATGTACTCGCAATTATAACTTCCTACTAAAGACTTAGGAAGTATGCAAGTCCGAAATTGGCGTACTTAGTATTGAGAAAGAGCCGTAGTGTCATATTTACTGCATTAAATATTAATTCTCTACATTATTTTTTCATGCCGATTTAGTAAAGCCATGTAGTAATGATCAAGCCTTCTCCTCTCCCATACTTGCGGGTTTTAAACGCGCACAGAACGGAGAGGCTGTAAAGTGTAAAGTGATTTAGCACTTTCGTTTTTAGATTTTCCGCTGTGTTGTCTGATTTTGCGCTGTCGTATTAAGCATATTGATGCAAATCCATACTAATGGCTCTAATTTCAGCGCCGTCTTTCATTGCGATCTGCTCTCCGTGTGTGGGCGTGGCCTATGTGTGTGTGTGGGGGTCAGACAGGCGCCTGTGAAATCGTCACAGCCGTAGAATCTCTGTTTCAGACCTCTCAAACAAACGGTCATGACTCCACAAATATTTTACCTATCGCTTATGTAGCAAACTAAGACTACACTTTAATTGGATTAATTTTAATTAATTAAACTTTATTAATTAAAATTATATAAATAAATAATTAATTAATTAATAGAAAGGGGCACCACCAAATCTTTTTATTGTCTGGTAGATCTGGAAACGAGTTAGAAGGGAACAACAAACTTGATCAGTCTAGGTCTGAATAGTGAATTCAAAGTATATTTCTCGATCTTTGAATCAATGAACTCTCACACCAGGCGGCAAATTCAAAAGGTTTATAAACAAGTTTATTAACTACAAACAAGGCAATACCAACAGATTATCTAATGTAAAAACGAGTGTATCACAGAGTTAAATGATGAACGTGTATATATCACAGTATGGAAAACAGGGAATAATGGCAATAAAATCAGAAACCAAGATGACTCTATGTAACTTATCGGTGGCGCAATAATTACTAACGTTGCAATGTTACTGGTAACCTTAATTACGTTGAATGTGGATAGTATGGTGGAAGTTACTTAGGCATGAATAAGTTTATGTTGAAGCGTGGTTTAAACAAATTAAGACCTGAGCATCAGGGGACCCAGAAAGCCATAAATGGTACTCGCCTGGAAGGTCACTCGAGTGGTTCAGGCATTCCACACTGGCTCAGCCGTCCAAAGGCACGATTTTGGGGAGCTTTGGCGTCCGTCTTTCGATGCACACCGTAACTCTGACAAGGCGTCTTTAGCGGCTTAGCTCTTTGGGTTCTTGCCGATGGTTTGACTACGTTGACTTGGTGACTTAAAATGGCGTCCTTCCCAATTTAGGCTGAGGGCTTCACGAGTACTCGACGTCTTGTGGGCGTACAACTCAGGATTTATCTTGGCCACAGATAAAGGTGGAGTTGGCGCGTTTCTAACACCACGAGCTTCAACAAAAACTTGGAAAACTTGTATGGTACGAAAATGGCAGAGCGTGAAGTAGATCTTGGCTGGCTGGTCTTTCAACTATCTTCTAATTCGGCAATACCGAACTACTTAAGACTGCTGTACACATGAAACTCAAAATAAAATAAAAAGCAGAATCTTAAACTTTAAGCGCAGACAAAAGAAAGCTGGAACTTTACAGTAACAAAAGAAGACACTTGGAGAACAAAGTAACACACACAAGACTTGAAGCTAGCTCACACGAGGTCGGCCCGCGTTGCTTTTGAATGTTCCGGCTCGTAAGCGGCTGGAGGCGGGACATAAGGAGTTGCCCTTACTTAGCCAATGAGAAGCTGACTCCTCAGTGAAGCTCTCCTATCGTGGTTGTGTCTTATTTCACCATATGAGCCACAGACGTTCTAACTTGGATTAATAATATTCTTACATATCTAAAAGAGATTAAAAGTATCACATAATAACCAAAAAAATCCTCAAAGTTTCAAGTTCAGATGCAGACTTCGTTGTAAGGTTCAGATGATAAAAAGCACCTTGAATTGATAAACTAGAACATCTTTAAAGCATTCTAACTACAGCACATACATTTACTATACCTTTAAACACATAATACGATCGATGCAAGATGTAGTAAACAGTACATTCTAAATAACTTCATTTCGGTTCTTTATAAGTATGAACAGTATTAAACCCCGAGCAATCGGTACACATAGGCAAAAGCTGTTATTTCTAATCATACTCAAACGGGATCACTAAGTATCAAAACAAAAAGATCATTATACTAAAACATTAACCAAGTAGATATGAAATGCATAACAAATCAGTACATGCACATACGTGTATTTATAATGGGGGTGCGATGCGTGTTTGGACTTATCATGAAGCAAATATCATTTGTTATGTAATTACAAGGTTTCGATGAAGATAATCTGTTCCCAGAAAAAGTTGAATACAATTATTAAAGTTTGTCTCAGAACACAAGCTTGATAGTTTCTTGGTGTCATAAATCCAGGGCTGTCTTTTTCTGCGCCAGGCCTGAGAGAGGTCGTAAACGCAACCTAGGTGGAAGCATGTTGCTTTCCTTGGGAGAAATTGGGGAGATTTCTCTTGGGAAGGTTGAGTCTAGGGTGGACTTGTCAGAATTCCTTTTAAAAATTACACATTGGTTTATTTTATGATGGCGAGATGCACAGGTTATCTGGGCTTGGCCATGTCTTAAGCTTCTTCTGTTGTTTTGAGGAAAAAGGTTGTTTATCTGGCCTGTTAAGCCAGAGTCTTGTCCAGATGCTGGGTCTTCACGTGGTGGGGTAAGATCCTGACAAAGGGGCCATTGCATTCCAAGATGTCGTAAAGTTTTATGACTTGGGGGAAGAAGGTAAAGAGAGGGAGATACAGTGATCACGCTACACTTATCTGAAGCTTGTGTGGGAGAGGACCCCTTGCTGATCGCTATGACATAAAATAGTGTGGATTGATGAGAAAGTGTCAGAGTTATGACAAGTTAAAAACACCTGAAAATGTAGAAGCAGCGAACTCACAGCTCAGGCAAATATAATGGCAGTCAATGAGAGGAGAAGAAGTACCTAGTCGTGAACAAATCGTCATAACTCGAAAAAGAATTTGTTTACGGAAGCAATACTTGGATGATTTATGAAGGGGAAGTATCTCTACCATTTGCAGTTTAAATGGAGTTTCTAGGTGAAAGTATCAGGGTTGTAGACACATTTGTTTAGTGAAAAAGTGAATGAATCGCGTTTGACTTCAAGGTACAGTGCCACACTCTAGCAGGGGCCATAGAGAATGAATGGAGTGATTTTTAAAGAGTGATAGAAAGTGTTCAAAGATTGCAATCTGTGCGAAACTTGAGCTGAGGGTTGTTGGTGAACCCAGGTCCGAGCATGCCGAGTTTTGTGTTTGTACGTCAAAAATTGACCGAGTTACAGCAGTTTTAAAAAAAATCCCATGCAAGTGAATGGGAATTTTTTTCTCACAAATGTGAGTGTAGTGTGCGAATGCAAAAACATTTCTCTTAAAAGAGCACACTTCTCCGGAACATGCCGGACATTTTGGTGCTCGTCTCGGGTCGATATCTCGAAAACTGTAGGAGGAGAAACGTACCTAAAATCAGGTGTAAAACTAAAAATCGAAGAACAATAGAAAGGGCAATCTAGAAAGTGCAGTTCCTGCAGAAACTGCTAGTGTGTTGCGGCGGTGCCTGCCCCTGCGACGTGCATCAGGGACCGAGTATGTAGGTCAAAAATCGAATGTAGTCATTTGCCGTTTCTCAATATGCATACTTCTCTGTGCTTGTGTTGTCTTGTAGTTGTGAGACGTCATCAGTCGCAGCCCAAGCAGTGTTGCATTTCTAAATTCGCATCTAACCAAGTACGCTTCAAATCACCGAATGTGTTCTCGATCCGCCTATATTACCGAGGATGCATCAGAGCAGACTTGTGTGGTCTTGAACAGCCAAATATGCCACAATGCATTGCCATGTCGGTAATGGCGTATGAAAGGGTTCCCAACTGGATGTGTAATTTCTAAAGTAATACTGTTATTGTTTCACGAAATAAAGTTAGAACAGTTTTTTAGGCGAGAATGTAGTAGTTTAAAATTCAACTAGGTCAGTTTATCAGTGAAGATAAAGGTTACATAAAAAACTGATTAGTCCATTTCGGAGATGTGACAAAGTTATTAACGTATTTATTATGCATTATATTTGTTATTTGTTCAGCCTGTATTCTACATATGAGTTGTGTGATAAAAACAAAGTTCAGTTAAATTCCCTTGTAAAACCAGATGTGTTTGGTGCTTTCTTATGTTTGGGAAGCTTTTTATTGATGGTTAAAATGCGATCAGTCCGTTGTTACACGTACATTAAAGTATTCAAAGGACAGTAAAGGATGGGAGCACGTGTTCCACTACTGACAGGCTTTATACAAGATGTTGTAGTATTTTATGTAGGTGTAAAAAGCAAACGGTGTTGTGTCTATACCCAAATATGCTGCTGTTCCAATTGCAGAATAGCTGAACTGCGTGCTCCATTCATCTGGAGAATGTACTCGCAATTATAATTTCCTACTCCAGACTTAGGAAGTATGCAAGTCCAAACTTGACGTACTTGGTATTCAGAAACAGCCCTAGTGTCATCTTTACTGCATTTTATATTAATCTCTGTATAATTCTGTCCTGTCGATGTCCTGTAGCGACGGCATAATGATCAAGCATTCAAGTCTCATGTACTTCCGGGTTTTAACACAGAACTGAACGGCGCTGCAGCAGTGAAACATTTAAAGTGATTTAGCGCTTTCTTTGTTAGATGTTCCGCAGTCGTTTCTGTCATAGTAAAGATAGTGCTGTCAGTTCATACTAAGGGCTGTACTTTCAGCTGCGAAGTGTCAGGCTGTGTTTAAGCGAGCTCTGTGTGTGTGGGCGTGGCCTGCGTGTGTGTGTGAGCCAGGAGCGGAGAAACATCTGTCCCAGCTTTCATGTGAAGTCTGTGTCAGAGCAGTCAAACAAACGGTCATGAGTCGAAAAATTATTTGTTGAACAACGAGATAATTTGGATGTGTCATGAAGGGAAAGTAGCTCTACCATTTGAAGTTTAAATGGAGTTTCTAGGTGAAAGTATAATGACTTTGCACACATTTGTTCAGCGAAAAAGTGACTGAAAGTACGTGTACAATGTCAGTTTCAAGCGATTTTGGACCTCTCAAACAAATGGTCATAACTCGAGAAATATGTAACCAATCAATTATCTGTGTGAGATTATCAGTTATCAATCAATTATCTATCCCCTTGCTGATCGCTACGATATAAAATGATGTGGATTGACGAAAAAGCCTCAAAATTATGACAGGTTAAACACAAATGAAACTTTGAAATAATCCGCCTCGCAGTTCCGAAAATTAACATGGCTGTCAATGAGGGAAGTTTTAGTCACTAGTCCCGAACAAATCATCATAACTCGAAAAATAATTTGTTTAGCGATGCAATCTTTTGATGAGTTATGAAGGGGAAGCATCTGTACCATTTGCAGTTTAAATGGAGTTTCTAGGTGAAAGCATAAAGGTTGTAGACATGTTTGTTCAGTGAAAATGCGCATTAATGGATTTTCACTCAAGGCTAGAGTGTGCCACTATACCTAGTGGCATAGAGAATGAATGGAGTGATTTTTAAAGAGTGATAGAAAGTGCTCAAAGAGTGAAATCTATGTGAACCTTGACCTGAGGGGTATTGGTGAACCCAGGTTCGACAATGCCGAGTTTCGTGTTTGTAGCTCAAAAATTGACCGAGATACAGCAGTTTAAAAAAAAATACCATTCAAGTGAATGGGACTGTTTTTCGCACAAATGCGAGTGTAGCATGCGAATGCAACAACATTTCTCTTAGCTATCAACAAGCTCAGTCCTGCGGAACATCCTGGACGTTTTGGTGTTTGTCCCGTGTTGATATCTCGAAAACTGTAGGAGGAGATACGCGCAGAAAATTTGGTGGAATAATAATAATAACTAGAAAGTGCAGTTCCTGCAGAAACTGCGAGTGTGTTGCGGCGGTGCGTGCCCCTGCGACGTGCATCAGGGACTGAGTATGTAGGTCGAAAGCCGACGGTAGTCACTGTAGTCACCTCAGGGTGCACATGGGACCAAGGCTGCTGAACTACAAATCGTTAGGTCTAAGACTGACTGAGTTACATTCAATGACCTTCCAGAGGCCCCAGTGACCTAAAGGACAACAAAAGCATGACATGTCACCTCAGATTGCACCCGGTATCAAGCCTGCTGAATTTCGTTGCTGTACATTGAAAATCAACTGAGTTATGGTCAATGACCTGCCAGGGGCCCCAGTGCCGATCCTGGGCCCTCAGGGGCGCCAGGGGCATAACATGTTACCTCAGATTGCACCCGGGACCAAGCCTGCTGAATTTTGGAACCGTAGGTGGAAAATCATATGAGTTGTGGTCACTGACCCGCCAGGGGCTGCAGTGCCCAGCCGTGGCCCTTAGGGGCCCCGGGGGCATCACATGTCACCTCAGCTTGCCTCTGGGATCAAGCCTGCGGAATTTCATTCCCATAGGTCGAAAACCGACTGAGTCAGGGACAATGACCCGGCAGCTGCCCCGCTGCCCAGCCAGGGCCATCAGGGATTGATGACATGGGCATGACATGTCATCTCAGATTGCACCCGGGACTAAGCCTGCCGAATTCCGTGGCTGTAGGTTGAAAAACTGACTGAGTTACAATCATTGGCCTGCCAGGGTACCCAGTGCCCAGCGGGGGTGCAGAGGGGCCCCATGGGCTTCACATTTCACCTCAGATTTAACCCAGGAGAAACCCTGCCGAATATCATGGCCATAGGTCAATAACTAACTGAGGTACAGTCATTGGCCCGCCAGGGGCCCCGTGCCCAGCAGGGGTCCTAATGGGCCCCATGGGCATCACATATCACCTCAGATTACACCCGTGATTAACCCTGCCAGATTTCGTGGCCGTAGGTGGAAAACTGACTGAGGTACGGTCATTGGCCCGCCAGGGACCCCAGTGCCCAGCTGGGGTCCTCATGGGCCCCATGGGCATCACATATCACCTTAGATTGCACCCGGAACCAAGCCTGCCAAATTTCATGGTTGTAGGGCGAAAACTGTCCTGCCAGGTACCTCTGTGGCCTCTGTGGTACTATGCAAACAATGGACCTAATAATCAACGAAACGCGCACAGAACTGAAACGCGCTGTTTCTTTGGAACGTACAGTTGTTGCTGTCGCTCGATTTAAAGTCATTTTGTGCTGTCGTTTCTGATTTTTTGCTCTCCTATTAAAGATAGTGCTGTCACTCCATACTAATGGGTGTAGTTTCAGCTCCGAAGTGCCCGTCTGTTTGAATGAGAGCAGCTGTGAGTCTGTGGGCGTGGCCTGCGAGTGTGTGTTAGACCTCTGTGTTAGACCTCTCAAACAAACGGTCATAACTCCAAAAATAATTAACCTATCGCTTATCCGCTTGTGTGGGAGAGGACACCTTGCTGATCGCTATGACCTAAAAAACGTGTGGATTGATGAGAAAATGGCCGAGTTATGACAAGTTATAAACGACAGGAAAATGAAAGTGAATGAGAGCCTTATCAGTACGTAGTCCCGAAAAAATCATCGTAACTCGAAAAATAATTTGTTGAACGACGGGATATTTGGATGGTTTATGAAGGGGAAGTATCTCTACCATTTGCAGTTTAAATGGAGTTTCTAGGTGAAAGTATAATGATTTTACACACGTTTGTTCCACGAAAAAGTGACTGAATGTACAAGTGTACAATGTCAGTTTCAAGCGATTTTGGACCTCTCAAACAAATGGTCATAACTCGAAAAATATGTAACCAATCAATTATCTGAAAAGTTTGAGAGAGGACCCCTTGGTGATCGCTACGATATAAAAGAAAATTTTTTTTAAAAGAAAAACAGTTTTAAGAAAAATCCCATTCAAGTGAATGGGAATTTTTTTCGCACAAATGCGAGTGTAGCGTGCGAATGCAACATTTCTCTTAGCTTTCGACAAGCACACTTCTCCCGAACATGCCGGACGTTTTGTTGTTTGTCCCGTGTCGATATCTCGAAAACTGTAGGAGAAGATAATTTGGTGGAATAATAATAATAAAAACTAGAACGTGCAGTTCCTGCAGAAACTGCGAGTGTGCTGCGACGGTGCGTGCCCCTGCAACGTGCATCGGGGACCGAGTACGTACTCCGAAAATCAACTGTAGACATTGCCCAATATGCATACTTCTCTGTGCTTGTGTTCTTGTATAGTTCTGAAACGTCATCAGTAGCAGCCCAAATACTGCCTCACTTCGCAGGCCATTTGTCAATATGCGTCCTTGTCTGTGCTTGTGCTGTCATGGACTTGTGAAACGTCATCAGTCGCAGCCCAAATACTGTTGCATTTCTAAGTTCACATCTAACGAAGTATGCTCCATATCCCCGGATGTGTTCTAGATCCGGCCATATTACCGAGGATGCATCAGAGCAGACTTGCAGCGAAATATCCCACAATGCATTGCCAGCTCGGTAATGGCGGATGAGAGGATTCCCAAGTGGATATGGAATGTCTAAAGTCATACTGTTATTGTGTCACGAAATGAAGTTCAAAGAGCTTTTTAGTCAAGAATGTAGTTCTTTAAAATTTAACTAAGCGGTCAGTTTATCAGTCAAGATACAGCTTACATAAAAAACTCAGACGATTTCGGAGATGTGACGTAAAGTTATTAACGTATTTACTCTGCATTATATTTATTATTTGTTCAGCCTGTATTGTAAATATGACTTGTCTGATATACATTGAAGTTCACAATTAAATTCCCTTCTAAAACCAGAGTTGTTTGCTGCTCGCTTGTGTTTGGGAACATTTTTATTGATGCTAAATGCGATCGGTCCGTTGTTACACGTACATTAAACTCTTGAAAGCACAGTAAAAGATCGGACCACGTCTTCCATTACTGACAGGCTTTATACAAAATGTTTAGGATTTTATGTAGGTGTAAAAAGCAAACCGTGTTGGCTCCATATCCAAGTACGCTGCTGTTCCAATTGCTGAATAGCCGAAGTGCGTCGTTCCGTCATCTGGAGAACGTAGTCGCAAGTGTAACTTCCTACTCCAGAATTAGGTAGTATGCAAGTCCGACCATGGCGTACTTGGTATTGAGAAATGGCACTCGTGTCATCTGTACTGCATTTTATATTAATCTCTACATTATTCTGTGATGCCGATGTACTAAAGCAATCTAGTAATGATCAAGCCTGCAGCTGTCACGGATGTCCGGGTTTTAAGTGAAACGCGCTGCGGCGTTGAAAGATGTAAAGTGATTTAGCGCTTTCGTTTTTAGATTTTCCGTTGTGGTGTCTCATTTTGCGCTGTCGTATTAAACATATTGATGGAAATCCATAGTAATGTCTTTAAATTCAACGCGGAAAAGCCGCTGTGTTTCAGTGCGATCTGCTTTCGGTCTGTGGGCGTGGCGTGCGTGTGTCTGTCTGCTGCACACAGCCGCCTGTAAAATCGTCAGAGGCGTAAAATGTCAGACCTGTCAAACAAACGTTCATAACTCTAAAAATAATTTGTTGAACGAAGAGATATTTTGATGTTTCATTAAGGGGAAGTATCTCTACCATTTGAAGTTCAAATGGAGTTTGTAGCTGGAAGTATAATGTTTTTAGACACGTTTGTTCAGCGATGAAGTGATTGAAAGACCGTGTAAAATGTCAGTGGGATGTGAATTTGGACCTGTCAAACAAATGGTCATAACTCGAAAAATATTTCACCTATCAATGATCTGAAACGTTTGTGTGAGACAGGACTCCTTGCTGATTGCGATGATATGAAATGGTGTGGATTGAAGAGAAAGCCTCGGAGTTCTGTGTATGGAGTATCTTATAGTTCCTAGTCGTGAACAAATCGTCATAACTCGAAAAATAATTTCTTTACGGATGATTTATTAAGGGGAAGTATCTCTACCATTTGCAGTTGAAATAGAGTTTCTAGGTGAAAGTATCAGGGTTTTAGACACGTTTGTTCAGTGAAAAAGTGAATTAATCGCTTTTGACTTGAAGGTAGAGTGCCATGCTCTAGCAGTGATAGGAGATACGCACCAAAAATCAGGTGGAAAAATAAAAATCGAAGAACAATACAGGTAGTCCTCAGGTTATGACGGTCTCGACTTACGACGTTTCGTAGTTACGACACATCTCCCATTTACTGTATAAAGCCTTGTTTCGACTTAAGTGGTTTTGCGTCGTAAACGTCATAACGCGAACTTCGTGTTTGGTGTGCGCAGCGGAAGAATACACGGTGCGCGGCTGTTTTTTGATAATTACTGTCACATTCGCTCTCCCCCGCGCTATCAGACGCCTTATTAGGTTTTATTTTCCCGATCGTTTTTCGTTATTTCCCTTTGACCTTTCCTTTGTTACCTACTACGCGCTTGAACGCTGCCTCGCTTCGAGCGCTGCTCTCTGCCTGGTTTAACACAGAGATTTCTTCAGTTAGTCGTGTGTGTGTGTGTAAAAACGTGCGCGCTCCTCTGGCGCTGATCTCTGACAGTTTAAAACAGATTTCCTCAGTTTGACTGCGTCAGGTGTGTTTGAACGCTGGCTTCAGCACCGATCTCTGCCTAGTTGAAGGCAGAGACTTCTTCAGTTAATCACGTGTGTGTGTGCACGCTCCTTTAGCATTTCTGTCAGTTTAATACAGTTATTCTCAGTTAATTCACACTAGTGTTCACACAGCTGCGCTTCAAGCGCTGTTTCCCTTCCTCCTTATTAGGAGTATTTCTCAGTTATATCTCATTATTTTTTTATAGCGCATTTACACGGCCGCGCTCTAGCGCTGTTTCCTCTCCGGTTTAAAAGGAGTATTTCTCTGTTTAATATCATTTGAGCTTTTTAAAGAGGGAGACCTCCACATTGGTTAAAGCACGTCAGTGCGTATAAAATGCTGCCGCGCCCTGCGCCTGCGTCTGCTCGCAGCTTCGGCGGTTTCGCTGACACACACAAAGTCTCTCTTTTTTCTTTGTCTGCCGTTCGTTTGTATTTTATTAATCATTGTTTGATTTATTCTATTCATTTCAGTTCATCACTACCATCTGGAGCTAACTGCGATTGGGTCCTATAATCCTTTTCTCTCATTTTCACGATTCGCCATCGTGTAGGATGCCGAACCGTAATAGTATGTACGTGTGTTCCGACTTACACCGAAAATCGGTTTACAACACCACCTAGGAACGGATCTGCGTCGTAAGTCGAGGACTACCTGTAGTGCTTACGCAACACACTAATAAAACGAAGAACAATCGTGTGTTGCGCAATAATAATAATAATACCCAGAGGAAAGAAATTCTCTAAATAAGATCTTAAGTTTGTCTCATTTATTTCTCCTAGACATAATTAAGACGTGTTTGAGATCAATGTGAGATTTAAGCTTATTTCTCATGTTTCTTAAATTTGTCTCCTGAGAAACAACGCTTGAATTTTCAAAGTATCATTTCTTAAATTCGTCTTAAGTTTGTCTTAAGTTTGTCTCATCTCAGATTCGTCTCATCATGCAAAACATAATAAACATTTGAGATCCTAAATCAAGCTTATAGTTGTCTCACTTGACTGTTTTATGTCTCATCCTAGACTTATGATACTATTTACATAAGAAACATTTAAGATCTCATAATTGGCTTTGATTGGTCTATTCTAACAAGTTAAAGTTCACCTTATTGTTGATTCATAACAAGAAATCCATAAGAAACAGCGAATTCCCAATTTTCTGAATATACCTTGATAAATGATCTGTCATTACTGATACTCAAATCTATTTATTTTGAGAAAGTAATTCTAAATAAAATCACAATTTCAATCTCCATATGTGTATGTTAAAGTACACAAGTTTATTTTCTGCACAATTTACTTTTACTTACAGGTGTAGATAAGGCAACAATAAAAGTATCCAAAGAAAAACTAAATACAATTTCAAATATTTGCTTCCATGTTCTATCAGAGCCAATTCTATTCTGTTGCTCTTCATGCTTGTGTTCTTAGTTATATTACAAAATGTTCAAGAATTAAATGTTAAACTGTCGCTGTGTTCCCTGACAGTATGATGGACTAAAATAGAATTAAAATTATACAATGCGTGACTCCCTTTCAAATTCATCACTCATTCTCTCGCATTGACTTATTCCACACAAGCATCTCCATTATACTGCATATATGAAAATCTACAATCCATCCACAACAGTAAGCTCTGATCATGCCTCAATTACTTTTAATTTTAGTGACATACAAAAAACTACAACCAGGCCAAGATGGTGATTTAATATGTCACTCATCAAAGACAAAGAATACAATATTCAAACATACAAATAATTCAATTAATTCAATAAAAAATCATTCATAGGACATTACTCAATACAAAATGTTCAAAATGGGATTCAGTAATTTTCAAGTATATGTACACAGTGCGTAAACAACAAAACTGACGACTACTTTCACTCGTTCTGGACTTGCAGACTAGTCCACAAATTCTGGGGAAAAGTAACTTCAAAATGATTTCTGTGTCTGGGGAGCAACATTCCTATGTCACCCTCCGTATGTCTATTAGGAAACCTCTCAGTGGTAGAATCACTAATCGAAAGCACAATTCCATTACTTATATTGTTAAGTGTAGCAGCAGCAGCAGCAACAACAACAACAACAACAACAACAACAACAACAACAGCAACAAAAATACTACTAAATTGAAAAGATAAAAAAAAAATTACCTAACACAATGGATCAATCTATTAAAAAAGCACCTAGCCTCAGCTGCAAACCGAAACAAATTAGGCACTTTAATCTAGTTTTCTCAATAATGAGTGAATTTTGTAGTAGTGGCCCTATAATGTAATTAAAAAAGCAACTTGCACTCTCTCAAATGCAAATTTGTTAGCAAAATGTACATTATGATTTTTTTTTCTCTCACTGTCTCTGTATATTGTTTGTAGGTATAAATGTATGCATTTATATTTAAATTGTCACTCGGTATATTAATAATTCAACGTATTAGACTGATTGAGTAAGGAGTAGGATACACAGTATCAGTGTGCAGTGCTGGGAATTGTTATTATTGCTTATGACCTTGCTTATTTGTCTTGCGTATAGCTTGTCTGTCACAATTATTTTGTCTATATGCTGTTATTTTTGTAATTAAAAATAAAATTATTCTATTTATAGTCAAAACTGTGAAGAATAGTTCAAAACAGCTTAAAATATTAAAGTCCTCGACTGCAACCTTTAAACCTAAAGACAGCACGGAGCGTCTGACGCGATGCCCTCCGTTCGGTTATTGGTCAGAACCAGCTCATTAGCATACTGTGGTAACAAACATGGTGGATACTGCGGCTTGTAAGGGAAAGCGGTTTTCTTACTTATTGGTAATTAAATACTTCATATACTCGCCTAAACTAGAATGGGAAACATTCTGTTTTAAACATGTACATAGTTTACGATAAAGGACTTAACTTTCGGTAACTTCTTAGAAGTTCGCGCGCGTTTTTGAACGCCAGCGCGCGCGAGCCTAGCTAACGGTTCGGTGCTGAGTCACAGAGTGAGTTACTGCTGCCGCAGGTCTACATTCTCCTCACGACCGCTGCTGTTGTGTGGCTGGAATTGTAGTTTGGTAAGTATTTTTGAAGTTATTATTGTTATTTTAACATTTTAATTCGTTGTTGTGATAATAAAAACTTTATTGTAGTTTTCAGACCGAATGCTATGCTAGTTTCTGTTGGTAGCATAATGTTAGTCAGAGTTTGCTTTGCCCATAACTTGGATTGTAGAGCAGCTCCAAAAGAGAAACGTTAAGTCCGCTAATGTAACGGTAACAGTTACATATATGTTTTTACTGTAACTGAAGGTTGCACCTTTTGTGGTTTATTATTTATTTTGCAGGTAAAACGTTAGCATGCGCATTCGTGGACCCCTAGCTATCTGCCGCAGCCTTTTTAGGTAAATATTTAGCTAGCATATCAGGACCAAAAACACCGTGATAAATTAAACCGTATTATGATTTTTTTTTTTCAATTAAGTCTATAGAATAGGTGTGGGAATGAGCTTGAAGGGTTTTCTTTTCTGCACTTTCACTGCAATGCTTCTTTTGTGTTCCTGTTTGAAGGATTTGCACAACAACACCCTTTTTCATGCACTTTGTTTTTATGTTTTCCTGTTGAGATGGACTTGATACATACACTAACATCAATCCCATATTATGATTAATAGACCTTTATTAGAATGTTTGCACCATATCTGGTAACTGTGCTATGTTTTATACAGTGTGGAAAAATGCTGCAGAAGTAATAATGCTTTCAAACATGGAAGTGTTAGTTTTTTACCTTTTGTCAGTTAACAACATCAAAGTGAATGAACAAAAGAGAAATCTAAATCAAATCATTATTTGGTGTAACACCCTTTTTGGGGCTGGCACCAGTGTTCTGAAGGACTTGGCAAGGAGGTTGTTCCAAGACATCCTGGAGAACTACCCAGATCTTCTGTGGATCCTTGGGTCTCTTCTCTTCGTAAATCCCAGACAGACTCGATGATGTTGAATCCGAGCTCCGGTGTGTCCATATCCTCAAACTTCCCAGGCTCCTGGTTCTTCTTTAACAAAACACTGAGATAGTTTTTGGTGATATTGGCCTGTAGCCACATTCTTTCTTTCCATGAAAGACCACTTCTGACCAGACGTTCCTCAGAACAGTCAAATGGGTGTGTCATTGTGCCCCACTGGGTTTCTTCTGCCACTTCTTGGCTGAGGCACTGCTGGACATCTTCCATTTTTAAGTGAATTAAGCATGGGTGCCTGACCAACTGCATCTACTGTCCTCAGCATTGCCCATTTCTTTGTTTTTTCAAAACGGCTTTAACCTCCAGTCTACTTTGAAAGCCTTCCCTGGGAGAGACCTTGCTGATGCAGTAATACTCTCTTGTGTCTGGTTACTGTGCTCAGACTTGCCATGGTTGTAAAATGTCCCTGTGACACAAACGGTTTCCACAACCTTCCTTTGTAGCAGAGTTTTGGCTGTTTCCTCACCCGTTTTATGCCTTCACTTTCACTTCGCATTTTAAAATGACACAAATGGACTATTACTACTTCTATTCTATGTAGACCATTCTTACTTGGTACATTTATTTCACACCTGCCTAATACTTTAGCATAGTACGTACATCAATTTGTTTTATTTTCAGAAAAATTTCTAAAAGCAAATAGATATACATTATGTTGGTCTGAATGTTTTTATTTCTAGAAGTGAGTCGAGGCTTTGTGACACTTCCAGACTCTATGAGTATAAATATAAAATCATATCCTTGTTTTTTTCTGTGTAGATTATGTTTTGTGATTTTCCACACTTGTCGAGATGAAACGTGGTTGAGGTGGGGAATTTGAAAAAGGCCTTCATTAACAAAAGTCGTCATCATGCCAGACTGACTGTCGAGACACAGGCGAACAGAGACCTTGCCAGCCTCCTTTCCAAAATGATGAAATGACTCCAGGTTAACTTTGGCTGTTTGAACACAGCTGTACTGGACTCTGAATCTGACACTTGAACTGAATGCACACACCAGACATTTGTTTGTTTTTAAGGGGAATTGTGAAATGTTTTTTTTTGAATAATTACAATGGTGCTTGAAAGTTTGTGAACTCTAGAATTTTCTATATTTCTGCATAAATATGAACTAAAACACCATCAGATGTTCACACAAGTCCTAAACTTAGATAAAGAGAACCCAGTTAAACAAATGAGACAAAAGTATTATACTTGGTCATTTATTTATTGAGGAAAATGATCCAATATTACATATTAGTGAGTGGCAAAACTATGTGAAAATTTACTTTCAGTATCCCTCCTCCCGCCGTGCAGCAATAACTGCAACTAAACATTTCCTGTAGCTGTTGATCAGTCCTGCACACTGGCTTGGAGGAATTTTAGCCCATTCCTCCGTACAGAACAGCTTCAACTCTGGGATGTTGGTGGGTTTCCTCACATTAGCTGCTCACTTCAGGTCCTTCCCAAACATTTCCATTGGATTAAGGTCAGGAGTTTGACTTGGCCATTCCAAAACATGAACTTTATTTTTCTTTAACCATTCTTTGGTAGAACGACTTGTGTGCTTAGGGGCGTTGTCTTGCTACATGACCCACCTTCTCTTGAGATTCAGTTCATGGACAGATGTACTGACATTTTCATTTAGAATTCTCTGATATAGTTCAGAATTCTTTGTTTCATCAATGATGGAAAGCTGTCCTGCCCAGATGCAGCAAAACTGGCCCAAACCATGATACTACCACCACCATGTTTCACAGATGGGATAAGATTCCTATGCTGGAATGCAGTGTTTTCCTTTCTCCAAACAACACTTTCTTTTAAACCAAAAAGTTTTATTTTGGTCTCATCCATCCACAAAACATTCTTCCAATAGCCTTCTGGCTTGTCCACATGATCTTTAGCAAACTGCAGACAAGTAGCAATGTTCTTTTTGGAGAGCAGTGGCGTTCTCCTTGCAGCCCTGCCATGCACATTTTTGTTGTTCAGTGTTCTTCTGATGGTGGACTCATGAACATTAACATTAGCCAATGTGAGAGAGGCCTTCAGTTGCTTAGAAGTTTGTTTTGGGGTCCTTTGTGACCTCACCAAATATTACACGCCTTGTTCTTGGAGTGATCTTTGCTGGTGGACCACTCCTGGGGAGGGTAACAATGGTCTTAAATTTGCTCCATTTGTACACAATCTGTCTGACTATGGATTGGTAGAGTCCAAACTCTTTAGAGATGGTTTTGTAACCTTTTCCAGCCTGATGAGCATCAACAATTCTTTCTCAGAGCTCCTCAGAAATCTCCTTTGTTCGTGCCATAATACACTTCCATAAACATGTGTTGTGAAGAGCAGACTTTGATAAATCCCTGTTCTTTAAATAAAACAGGGGGCCCACTCATACTGATTGGCATCCCATTGATTGAAAACACCTGACTCTAATTTTATCTTCAAATCAACTGCTAATCCTAGAGGGTCACATACTTTTGCCACTCACTAATATGTAATATTGGATCATTTTCCTCAATAAATAAATGACCAAGTATAATATTTTTGTCCCATTTGTGTAACTGGGTTCTCTTTATCTACTTTTAGGACTTGTGTGAAAATCTGATGATGTTTTAGGTCATATTTATGCAGAAATATAGAAAACTATAAAGGGTTCACAAACTTTCAAGCACCACTGTAAGTAAACATTATTTTTAATGAATTAAAATGTACCAATGGATACATTTGTGTTATTGTCTGTATAATAAACCTTTATTGGTAATTCTGTTTCTTGACTTTAATGACTGAAGGTCTTAGCCGCGGGGTAACAATAGAATGGAACTACTTTACCTCAGGAAGGCTGATAAACAAATCGTTTCTTCTGTGCTCTTTATCTTATAATCTAACAGTAAATGGCGATAAAGGAACTGTGGTATAATCACAGTAATACACTCGAGGTCGGGCTTTAATGTGAGATATTGGCACGGGTGTTCTGATCTTCGATCTACAGCTGCAGCACACTCGTGCCAGTATCTCACGTTAAAGCACTCCATCTCATGAATTATTGCTTTATATATATATATATATATATATATATATATATATGTACACACATACGTGCTGCCTGATGGATGATGTCTGACACATTGTTTTATGGTAGTTTGGTGATAAAGGTTTGGCTTAAACTGTATTTTAATGGCAGAGGGGAACATGCAGGGAGTTATAAGGCACAATAGTCGACAATGAGAACTTATTCCAAATTCTCCACTGTGTTACCATCAGTAACATTACGTATTTAAAAACTCAGACACATGTTGGTTCATTATGGTTTTGGATAATAAATTAAATGGTTTATCAAGCAGTGACTACAAACACAAATAAAAACATTTTAATCCAAATATCACCAGTGTCGACACATGTTTCTAGTTGTTAATATGAATGGTTTTATTTAAAGGGGAAAATGTAATGTAAAGGAAAAAAAAAGTTTTAATTAAATTATTTAAATATTCCTCCTCCATGAGCAGAATAAAATGATTACAATACATTTTAGACTTTACTTTCTGTGAGGGAGCTTTTAGAGGTGGGCGTCTAGTTCCTATCAACACCACAATTTTGACTCTTAACTTTCTATAGAATTCAGGATTTTATACCAAACCCCTGTGACTGACCATTTAAATCATCTCAGCCATTTAATTATGCACTGAAAGTTCAGTGGCGTTCCACTCTAAGAACTGTTCTCTTAGTGTTCACAGTGTTATGCAGTGTTTCTATTTACTATGTGTACTTCATTTTGTTAAGACAATTTACTACGGTGGTAAATATTGTTTTGTACATTATGTAACATTGCTTTTTATGTGTGTATGCGTTTGTTGCTTACATTGTTGTATAACTGCTGTTATAATGTTTACAATTCAGTTGCACTAATTCTTTTTATACAATAAAAGCTCTGAACCAACTGCATCTGTATGTCTTAGGAGTTTCTCCAGGTATTAGTAATGCAGCTTCAACTAGACATGGATAAGAAATAAATAAGATCTCAGTGGTGTCATATGTTTCTTACTTGGATCTCTTCTATGTCTGAATAGAAGCTTATTCTCTTTAAAGGTTCATATAAGACATAAATAAGAAACATATAAGACATCATTCAGCAGTAAATCAGTCTAGAATGAGATCTTATCTTTTTCTCCTTTGTCTCTCCAATGTCTTACAAATTATTTCTCAGGTGTTTCTCCTTTTTTCTCCTAAGGGGGGTTTAGGAGAAATAAATCAAAATAGGTAAGCCTTTGTTCATACAAAATTAAGAACTTATCTATTTCTCCTGAGACATAGAAAAGACGATCTTAAGAAATACTTTTTCCTTTGGGTAATAATAATAATAATAATAATAATAATAATAAACGGAATAATAATACTTTCGGATAACAATAGTGTTAGTAACAACACTAATAATATTTGGAAGAATAATACAAAGAACACACTAACTAGTGATGCTATCCTGTGTAAATCCAGTATGTTGGCGAAACTTCTTGTTCTTTGTGTTATGGCAGCTGGCAATCCTAATGTGCATACTGCCACCTACTGTGTTTTTGTGCAATCGTTATTTTATCAAGTTATTATAGGCCTACTCGGCTTTCCTTCCTTCTTCCCCTCTTTCCGTTCTCCTTTCCTTACTCCTATGTTCCCTTTTCACCTATCATATTTCCTTTTAAAAAGTTTGGTTCCCTTCAACAATTTTAAATAAAGCACTTTTGATTCCCTGTTCTTCTGGAGCACCCTTTCCCAAAAGTCCCAGCTCTCCCAAATCTCTGCTCTTACACAGTTCTAGTTTATTATCCTTCTCTGCCCCATATTTCACATAGCATTATATCCATGTGTGCCCCATCAAAAACCATGTTTGGTTTAATGTTGTATGTCCCATCCTTAACCTAACTGATGATACCACCTGTCCTTACAACAACCTCCACTTACCCAACAAATATATTTCAAAATATTCTATAGGTGTTTAAAGCATGTCAAGCCTTGTCCTTGATCTCTGGATTCATCTGTAGATACTGGAACACTAAAACTGAAATGTGTCTGAATGTATTTCCAAACCACACTACCAATATTCCAACATATTAAAGTCTAAACACAGTAGTGGGAATTGACCATGGAGGGATACTTCCAATTAACACAGAAGGACCAAGTTCAATTTTGTTGAAGGTTTTCCACCTTTTTGGATAGTACTACCCCCCCCCCCCCTCTTTTTTTCTCATCGAATAGTCTGTAGTCAGATAACACTGTTTTAGCAAGGTGATGTTTGTCACAGCCATGTAGTTTGACCCATTATGGAATGGTTTATCTCATCATAAGTTCAAAGGTGGTTCTCCTACTTCAACTAATATCTAACTGATAGCAGAAGTAATTGCCCAGCACTACTTGTAACACACAATACTGCATGCTATTCAGCACAGTTATTATACTTTTGCCACAGTATCATAAATCATGAATCCATTGACCCTAGCTGTTGAAATTTGCTAAATTGTCATTAAACCTGTCTGCTTCCCATTCACACCCAATAACCACTCCTAACCACATCTATCATTAACGCCAGTAAAATTAATCCTCCATACTGACTATCAAACTGCAAACCCAAATATTTGAAAACAGAAACCCTTTGTAGCAAAAACCCATACAATTACAGTTCATGTTTATAGTTTACTGAACTTGCATTTGAAACTTTGTGTCAATGCAGTGTTCATTCATTCATTTTCTTATCCACTCAATCCTAGTCAGGGTCACAGGAAAGCCAGAAGCTAGCCGGCAGCACAGGGCACCAATGCATCGTAGGGCACACATACACTCACGCAAAGGGAACTAAAGGGAACTTTAGAAACACCAATTAGCCTAACACTAATGTCTTTATAATGTGGGAAGAAACCAGAGTACCCAGAGTAAACCAACACGGACATGGGGACGGACATGCACACTCAACACAGGCAGAGTCCGAGATCGGGATCAAACAAAGGATGCCGCTAACCGCTGAGCTTAGGGATGTCACCCTTGACGCTTTGTTGTTGGCTGAAATGATGCCGATCACCCAATAATGAAAAAAAGGCCTCGTTTAGGGATTGTATTGAAACAGAATCCGGATTAATCTTGTTTCAAGATGTTCAGTTTGCTACAGATTTGTTAGTAGCATTTGTAGCTGGATTAACATGGATCCAGTAGGAAACAAAATACAGGAAAAAAAAATAATAATTCGGGATTGGTCGTATAATTACAATAACAAATATCAATAATAATTAACTTTTACTTGTTTGTTATAATATACTACTTAATTAGAGTTTTCCTCTTGGTCTTATTTGTTGTTCTTTTTGACGAGGCAACATCCGCTAGGATATACGTCATTGTGACGTAAGCCTATCTCCTTTCACCCGATCCCTTCTGGACTAAACTATTAATAATTTTGTGTGGGGGGGAACATGTTCTGTTTCTCGCGGTTTTTATTTAACTGTCGTGCAGGTTTATGTGTTTGTTAAAATATACAAACATAAATTTTCTTGTTGTATATAATGTAACAATAAATATATATGTTGTACTATATATTTGTTTCGTTTGCATATTGAATGCAATCGCTATTTTCCTGTGCACTGAATGGTGCCTGTTTACAGACAATGAAACGTAATAGGGCCGGACCAGTGAATGCCGATCTTCCGGTCTTCGCCGACAGAACATGACGGTCAAATCGTACAGTAGGTGCTTTTGTATGTTATTTTTTATTTTTATATTTTTTGTTGACACGCTAACTTTTTGAGGGGTATAATGTATAGGATAAGGTGTTGCTATTCACTCATTCAGAGGGATTTGACCGCACTGTGTCTCTTATCATCGGGAACAGTACCAAAAAAATCACAGAAAGCGATTTTTCGAGTTGGAATCTCATCTACAAGTCAGTCTCAGCTAAACACCAGTCATTCATCTCTACCACTACACGGTGAGTAACACAGTAACAGGTAACGCCATTCTTTAAAGATTAGTTTGGGTCAACAATTACCACAATATTTGTATTAGAGAAAAGGCCGATGGACTGCCTGATTCAGGGAGAAATGTTCAGTAACAAAGTTGATGACAGGATCAGGGCACCACGTTTAGGTTGTATTACCACATGTATAAAGAAAGCACTGAGCATTCAAGTAAAATGAAATTCTTGTACTACAGCAGCAGGGTCCTGTTACAGTCTACACCGTGGTGCTAAGAACAATCTCAAAACACAGTACAAAGTATACAAAACCATGTAAACCCAACACACAATTCCTATAAGTGACAGAAGAGAAAGAAGAAAGTGCAGAAGAGACAAGGGGTATTGATCTTGTAAGAAGGTGGACACTGCACACAGAATATACAGCAAATAATGATCACTGAGATTATGGAAAATACACTCACTGGCCACTTTATTAGGTACACTTTGCTAGTACCAGCTTTGACTCCTTTTTCTTCATGGCTTAGTTTCAGCAAGCTGCTGGAAACATTCCTCAGAGATTTTGGTCCATATTGACATGATAGCTTCACTGCAGAATTGTTGGCTGCACAGCCATGATGAAATACTTAGACCAGCCTATCTAGCACTAACAACCATGCCACGTTCAACCACAGTTCACCTTTTATCCCCATTTGGATGCTCAGTTAGGACTCGTGAGTAGATCGGGCACCACAGTGGAGGTTTTAAACACATCAGTGTCACTGCCTTATTGAAAATAATCCACCAAGCAAAAATGTCAAGCCACACACAAACTGTGCAACAACAGATGAGCTACTGTCTCTGACTTTACATCTACAAGGTGGAGCAATGTTGTAGATGTGTCTAACAGGGCACACAGTGAGTGAGCACTATGTTTAAAAAGTCCAGCAACACTGCTGTGTCTGGATCTGATATAATGGACAATGAGTGTAGAAACAAGATGTACCTAAGTGATCAGTGAGTGTATATGGAGTTGTTTAAAATTACTTAATTATCGGAGGTACAACTCCAACCAAAGCACTACCATCATTGTGCAATACCCCACAGGCGGTGAGCCACCCACATCCTCTTTTCATGTTGAGTACATTCTTAATGGGACACTTTAGACGTTGCTATGCATCAGAATAGTACAGACAAACCTGTGACTCATCTGATCATACCACAATTTTCCAATAATCTTCTGACAGAAGTTCTGAGCTCATTCAAAGTTGTTTTTTGTACAGTAAATTATTTAATAACTTAGCTCAATATGCATTTTTCCATCTATTGTTTGAACTTTAAGCAGAGACATCTTTTTGATATCTTTAAATTTCTTTTTGTTCTTAATTCCTCTTGACCTTTCATCCAATAAAAGGGCTTTTTTCCTGTATTTACTTGATTCTGATTTAAAAAACATAGCTGTTCTCTTGTAATACTTTAACTACCATCTAATAGTATGTCTTACCGACGAGCTAACAACTTTTACTCTGTTCATAATCTATCAGATCTATTTTGTGTGTGTGTGTGTATGAGAGAGAGAGAGAGAGAGAGAGAGACTTTGATTCACACATTGACAAATTGTACTTTACACTAATAAGGTAACTATTTGATACAATACAGTAATACAATTTAATGATACTAATTTTAGTATCAGTTTTGGCAATGGCAGATACCAGAAGACGTGTACTAATACTTTACAAATAATACTGTACTCCTACTAGTAGTCTGAAAAAAGGTAATTTATATATTGTATAAAGTAAAATGTTCAACAAGTATCCTAATTAGATGGAAGTTAACCGGTGGTCCTGCTGTTTCACACAATTTAAGGCAACCCTTGAAGGAATTGATGATGTGTTTGTGTTTAATTCATAATGTACGTTTGTTTTCCAGTATGTCAGATGGGGAGCAGTAGCATCAGACTCTTTAGTACTCTGACTCAGACTTGTGCACATGCTGAGGTGAATGACTTGGAGCAGGTTGACCCCAACGTGCTCCTCCGTAAGTGTGAGGAGGTTCTGAGGAACCGACCGCCTAGGCCGCACAGAGACTTCAACAGGGGCACAGCCAGTACCTCTCAGGACACGCAGATTCGTGTCATGCAATGGAATATTCTAGCACAAGGTATAAGAGAAGGATCATTTCATAATACAGTGGTACCTCGGTTCTCAAACAACCCAGAATTCGTCAAATTCGGTTCTCAGCGCATTTTCACTAGAAACATTTGTCTTGGTTCTCATCGTTTATGGCACACTTGCTTAAACTTGGATGAGTCGAGCAGCATGACTCGTTTCAGCCCAAACCTTTTTTTTTAAATCTACAATACTGTATTCTTAGTGCAAATAAGTCTCCTTGGGTCCTACAAATGTTAGTTTATAAGAATCAAGCGAAAGCAAAGCAGGAAATGAATGCTCCAGAACACAAGCTGCAGTTAGTTTAGCAGCTATGCTAGCTGTGTGTGAGCGTGAGAGTGAGCGTGAGCGTGAGAGTGAGTGTGAGAGTGAGCGTGAGTGTGAGCATGAGAGTGAGAGTGTCAGACATTGACACATTGTACTTTACACTAATAAGGTAACTATTTGAAACCAATTAATGATACTAATTTTAGTATCAGTATTGGCAATGGCAGATACACACACGCAGCTATGCTAGCACGCTGAGTTCACCAATAGAGTAAGTGTTTTCCATCAATTACTCAATACATTTAATGAGATTTTTCAACACTTGATACAGTATAGGCTGTGCTGCCAAACACTCATTAAATTCCTGAGTTCCTGATACATTTAACTTTTGAAGGATTTGTCGGAACGTGTCCACTTTGTAAATCAGGGAGCACCTGTACAATACAACTCCATTAAAGCATGTAATGCCTTATAAATTGTGGATTTTCTGGGGTCTGTGATGGATTAATTTGCTCGCAACAAGAACCAAGGTACAACTGTATTTCTAATGCCTGGATAATACAAAGACCTTTTCTGTCACTTACTACGCTGTTAACATAGGCAGATGTTTAAATGTGAAAATGTAAACTCATTGAGCACTTGGGCACACCTTCTCATGCGTACAGTTATCTAATCAGCCAATTCTGGCAGCAGTGCAATGCAAAGAATCATGCAGCATCTTCAGACAGAGTTCACGTAATTCACCCAGGAATTGTGATGTTCTGTCAACATGGAGCATAATTTAAAGGGAACATTTCTAACATCTCATGGAATCCATAGCCACATTGAATTGAGGCTGGGGGTCCTACAAAATGTTAGTATAGTGTTCCTACTATAAGTGATTGCTTAGTGTATGCAGAGAATAGATATGGATAATACATATATTTCAGCTTCGATGTACACTCATCAGCCACAGTACAGTGAACTCGCTGTCATGTTCAAGAAAACAGTTTGTAATTATTTGAACTTTGTGACATGGTGGGTTATCCTGCTGGAAGTAGTTCTCAGAAGATGGTACACTGTGGTCATAAAGGAATGAACATGGTCAGCAACAATACTCAAGTAGGCTGTGGCATTTAAACAACACTCAGTTGGTATTTAGGGGACCCAAAGTGTGCCAAGAAAATACCCCCCACACCACAGAAGCCTGAACCGTTGAGATAAGGCAGGATAAATCAATGCTTTCCTGTTGTATATGGAACATTCTGACCCTACCAGCCAAATGTCACAGTAGAAATCGATACTCATCAGAGCAGGCAACGTTTTCCAATCTTCTGTTTTCCAATTTTGGTGAGCCCATGCAAATTGAAGTCTTGGTTGCTTGTTCTTAGCTGACAGGAGTGGCACCAAGCGTGGTCTTCTGCTACTGTAGCTCATCTGCTTCAAGGTTTGACGTGTTATGTGGTCGTAAAGAGTGGTTATTTAAGTTACTTTTGCCTTTCTAACAGCTTGAACCACTCTTGGTCATTCTCCTTTGACTTCTGGCATCAACAAGGCCAGAGAACGTCCACTCACTGCATATTTACTTTTTCAGACCATTCTCATCAAATAAACCCTAGGAATTAATGTGTGTGAAAATACCAGGAGATCAGCAGTTTCTGAAAAACTCAATCAACTTTCTTCCCCATTCTGGCTCCCCATTCCTGATTTGATCTTCAGCAGGTTGTCTTGACCACATCTACTTACCTAAATGCACTGAGTTGCTGCCATGTGATTGGCTGATTACATATTTCAGTTAACGAGCAGTTGAACAGGTGGCAGATGAGTGTATATGTTTTTTTTAGCTACTGTTTTCCAGTTCTAATTGTGAAGTTCTGTACATTCCCTCAACTTGCCAGCAATTTAAAATGGTTTTCATGAGATGATAAAATGAGGACTGGGTGGGAGGAGGGGTGTGTAGGAACAAGCAGATGGAGAAACAAACAAGAAAGCTTTAACATGTGTATTGTAATACTGACATGGTGTTATTGGTGTTTGACCTGCAGCTTTGGGCGAGGGGAAAGACGGCTTTGTGCGCTGCCCAGTGGAAGCATTAAACTGGGCAGAGAGAAAGTACCTGATCCTGGAGGAGATTCTAACCTACAGGCCAGACATAGTGTGTTTGCAAGAGGTGGACCACTACTTTGACACCATCCAGCCCATGCTGTCCAGTCTGGGCTATGAGAGCAGATTTTGCCCTAAGCCGTGTTCACCATGCCTGGATGTGCCAGGTAACAACGGCCCTGACGGCTGTGCCCTGTTTTTCAACTGTCAGCGATTCCGTTTGCTCCGCGCCCATAATCTGAGACTCTCAACAATGGCGTTTCAGACTAACCAAGTGGCTATTGTTGCCACCCTACAGTGTGGGACCACGGGACGGCTTTTTTGCACTGCCGTGACCCATTTGAAAGCAAGAAGCGGCTGGGAAACCTTACGTGCAGCTCAGGGTTCGAACCTCCTCCAGCAGCTGACGGTCATTAGCAGCAGAGAGTCAGAAATGCAGGAGGAAAGCATACCTTTATTAATATGTGGAGATTTTAATGCAGAACCTGGCGAGGTGGTGTACCAGCGCTTTTTGAACTCTCCTCTTGGTCTGGACAGCGCCTATCGGACGCTAAGTGCTGATGTCACCACTGAGCCATGCTACACCACCTGGAAGATCCGACCAAGTGGAGAGAGCCGAGCCACCCTCGACTACATCTGGTACTCACGTCAGGGGTTCAGTGTGAACAGTGTACTGAACATGCCAAATGAAGAACAGATCGGCCCAGATCGTCTACCCTCATACCATTACCCTTCTGATCACCTCTCACTTGTTTGTGACTTGAGCTTTTTGCAGAAGCCCCAGCGGCTCATGTAATGTGTTTAAATATTATTATGGCATTTATGGGAGTTTGTTAGCATCATCCTCCTTTGTTTAAACAAAAAAAATTATTTATTTTATATAATTTATTTGTTCATAAAGGTCTGATGACAAAGGACATACTGTGGCTTGACATGTTGAATGTACCAAAAGGTTGTAATTACCAATTTGTATGGCATTTGCGGGGAATGGCATGTAGGCTACCTCAAGATTTTTAGTTCTCAGACATCCATCTTTAGAACTATTCTCATCTGTGCCACAAGCTCCTACTTCAGTATTTTTACTGGAAAATTATTTGACATGTTTCAACATGAACAGCACCAAACTAGACCCATGAAAAGATTCAGAATTTTAGTGTGTTAACTGAATATTACACACAAACATGCGGCTTTAGAGAGGCATATGTTAACTATGTTAACTACTGTCATAGTTAACTATGATTTTGTTCTTGGCTCTAAGGAGTTTTAAGAACTTTTCAGAGATTAAGTTGCCTTTCGAAAAGTAAAACAAAACTGCCAGAGCATCCGACAAATTTACATAGTTAAAAGTTTGACATGTCAGTGCTTATTGTAGCAACACTTATTTCTAATATGGGATGTGACAAAAGCAGTGTTTTATTAAATACACTCTGTATATTTATAAAAACACTAATATTTCACATATACACAGAGTATAAGTTGCTAGATTGCTATATCTAATATATTGGGAATAATGTTTATAAATAACCTTGTACACCACGACTCTCCCCAGAAAAAGTGGCTGCAAAGTGAAGAGAATATACACATATTTGCCAGTTTATCAGGTACCCCTACCTTAATGGCATTACTTTTACTGTGAATAGTATAGAGAAATTGCTTACAATCATTGTTTTCTACATCTGGTGAATATTATGGGATCACCACACTTGCAGGATGTTCACCAAGCTTTTTTACTTCATAGAAAATAAATAAGTCACACTGGTAACAAAACAAGTTTTAGTTAATAGCTGAAGATTTTGGCTTTGTGAAGCATACCACAAATAAATGAAATAATTTTAATTAATTGCCTCTTTTTCCTGATTAAGTAGATAAAGAAAATATGGAATTTCTCAATGTTGAGGAAACAGTAATGGAATCATCTTGTAATTTCCATTTGAAAAATAAATACTGGCACAAGTCTAGAAATGTAAATTAGTCTACAGTTAAAACATAGACTGATAAACAGAAAGAAACATAAAATATGTCAAAAAAGTCAAGTCAAGTCAGATTTATTTATATAGCGCTTTTTACAATGGAGCATTGTCTCAAAGGAACTTTACAAGTTTAGATTATCTCCTAATAACTACGTCCAATCCCAAATTGAACAAGCCTAGGGCGACAGTGGCAAGGAAAAACTCCCTAGTTCTAGGAAGAAACCTTGGGAGGACCAAGACTCAAAAAGGGACCCAACCTCCTTGGGCGGCGTAGAAGATAAATCTAAGAGCGAACTAAAGTCATGGAGTCAAAGTTCGAATAGAATGTGAAGTATGCACATCGACATTAAGTGGCCCAGGTATGATGGGGCTGGAGCTGATGACGGAAGCAGCTTGAGTGGAGCTCCAGCAGATGAACATCATGTGTGGGGCCGGAACTGCCGGAACGGAGAGAAAACAGAAAATGTAATTAGTTATTGATTAAGAGCACAGTGTTTATTAACAATCACTGATGCCATGTCAATCACTGATGGCAAAGTGTAGCATGAGACCCCGGCAGCATTACCTATAGCAGCATAGCTAGAAAGCTAGAAAGAGGAGAACTGGTAGGAAACACAGCCAAGAGGGATCACATGAGACATTGGCAACCCCACGAGCGGCAGAAGACAGCAACCCAACGTCTCTGATCAGTATAAGACTCTTTGACTATGAACCCCCAGCTCTGCCCTTATTCTAAGGCAAGGATGCACGAGTCAAGATCACGAGGACCGAAGCCTAGTTCAGCCAGACCGCCCACTCGACACTCCCGGCTAGCGGCAAGGCAGGCATGTCCAGACATGACTCCCGACTTTCCGGCCCAGCACCCAAACCATGCAACCTGGTCTAAATCTAGTCCAAAAGCCTGCGTAAATAAGTATGTCTTTAGCCTAGACTAAAACTTTGGAGGGTTTCCTGAATCTCGACGAAAGTGGGAATTTTATTCCGTAGTTGGGGGGCCATGTATGAGAAAGCCTTTCCCCCTGCTGTGACTTTTTTAATTCTAGGAACTAAAAGAAGGTCCTGCAACCCTGCGAAGCGAATAACAGTTGGATTTGTAACACTCTAAGAGGTAACTCCAGATAATGTGGGGCCAGGGGCCATGTAGACTTTATAAGTTATAAGAAGTATTTTTGTAATCAATGCGGAATTTGACTGGTAACCAGGGCAGGATGATAGAACAGTAGTGATATGATCAAATTTTCTAGTTCGAGTTAGCACTCGTGCAGCTGCATTCTGAACTAACTAACTGAAGTTTATTATAGATTTACTAGAGCATCCAGTAAGTAAGGCGTTACAGTAATCCAGCCTTGAGGTTATAAACGCATGAACCAGTTTCTCTGCAACATTAAAAGAGATAGCATTAGCATCATTAGCGATATTACGTAATTGAAAGAAAGCAATTCGAGTGATGCTGCTAATGTGTGCATCAAAGGGGAGATCTGAATCAAATGTGACCCCTAAGTTTTTTACAGACGGACTGGGCAATACTGGACAGCCATCTAGATTTAGGATAGATGTAGCCAACCTGTCTCTCACAGCCTTGGGTCCCACTAACAGAACCTCAGTTTTATCTGAGTTAAGTAAGAGAAAATTAAATAACATCCAAACTTTTATTTCCTTTACACAATCCTCGATTTTGTTGATTGTCCGGCCAAGCACTGACCCCTGAGGCACGCCATACTTCACTTTTGAGAGCTTAGACCTTAGATTATTTATATGAACAAATTGGTACCAGTTGGTAAAGTAGGATTTAAACCAAGAAAGTGCTGATCCCTTAATACCTACAGTATTTTCTAGTCTGTTTAATAAAACATCATGATCTATAGTGTCAAATGCTGCACTTAAATCTAACAGAACAAGAAAAGAAACACATCCCTTATCTGAGCACATTAACAAGTCATTTAGTACCCTAATTAATGCTGTTTCAGTACTATGATGGGGCCTGAAGCCAGACTGAAATGTTTCATAAATTTCATTCCTTTGGAGATAACTGCAGAGCTGCTGATAGATGGCTTTTTCTAAGATTTTGGACAGAAATGGTAGATATGAAATTGGTCTATAATTAAATATCACACAAGGGTCAATATTGGCTTTTTTAATCAGTGGTTTGATAACAGCTGACTTAAAGGATTTGGGCACATAACCAAAGGTAAGGGATGAATTTAAAATAACTAACAGTGGCTCTATAATACTAGGTAATACTTGTTTGAGTAAACGTGTAGGAATTGGATCTAATAAACATGTTGATGACTTAGACGAGCTGATCAGTGCGGATAGTTCAGTAATAGTAATTGGGGTAAAAAATTCTAGGCTTGATTTACAGCTCATTAAACAGATGTCTTCACTAGTGCTGCACCTGGAAGGTTGCTGAATAGTTTAGTGATGTGATGAGCATCGAGTTTTATGCCTAATGTTTTCTATTTTATCATTAAAGAAAGTCATGAAATCATTACTGTTAAAATTACACAGAATGGGAGAATCACTTTCTGTGGGGTTTTCTGTTAATTTGGAGACTGTATTAAAGAGAAATCTTGGATTATTCTTATTTTTCTCTATGATTGAGGAGACTTATGTCGCCACTCGCGCACTAGGCGCCACGTTGTTTGCTTTGAGGTATGAGTGTAGTCATTATACCATGGTGCTAGCCTTTTTTCCCTAATGGGTTTGACCCTAGCAGGAGCAATCATATCCAGGGTTGAGCAAAACACACTTTCTAATTGGTCATTTACACACTCAAGATGATCGGGCTCCATAAGTGTATTATATTTTAAGTCTGGTAGGTTTTTAATAAACGCAGCTGGAGTAGCAGATGTGATAGTGCGCTTGGTGTGATAACGAGGCAGAGGGATTTTATTTATTAGAGATAGCTCAAATACTAAAAGATAATGATCTGAAATCAAATCACTTTGTGGGAAAACATCAAGGCTATCTATATTGATACCAAATGTTAATATTAGATCTAAAGTATGATTACAGCGGTGGGTTTTTCCCATCACATTCTGAGTGATACCCATGGATTCTAAGATGACCTCAAAAGCAATTTTAAGTGGATCCTGCTCACTGTCAAAGTGAATATTGAAATCACCTACAATTAAAGCATTATCTGTTGACAGTAGTAAGCAGGAAAGAAAGTTAGCAAATTTCTGAAGAAATTCTGAATAGGGACCAGGAGGGCGGTAAATAGTGATAAGCGAAAAGAGTGTGGTTTTGAGTTCCATAACGATGGATCAGTCACATTAACAATCAGTATTTCAAACGAATAAGCGTTGTAATGGGATTTAATTGTAACACCTAGCTCTTTGTCAAAAATTGTGGCTATGCCTCCCCCCCGACCATTAGGACAAGGGCGATTAGCATGACTGTATCCAGGAGGTTAATCTTCATTTAAGACTAAATATTCATCAGGTCTAATCCAAATTTCAGTAAGACAGAGCGCGTGTAAGCGTTTATCAGTGATCATTTCATTTACAATCACTGCTTTGTTTGTAAGTGATCTAGTGTTAAGTAATCCTAACTTTAGTCTAAGGTTGTTATTTCTATGGGAGCTATCTGTGTTTATACTAATAAGGTTATTAAAACAGACTTTTTGAGAGCATTTATGTTTAGTACAAATGTGGGTAACAGACACAGTTTCAATAACGTGAGATCTGGGTGATGGTGCATGGCTACAAGCAGACAGTTGGTTAAGCCTGTCTGTCTGCTGCCTGACCCCTGCTCTGGATCATCAGCCCCTAACCAATCGGGCCATAAGACTATGGGCAATGTTGCAGGAGATGAGACTAGCAGCCTCCTGAGTGGGATGGACACTGTCCCATCCTAAAAAGCCAGGCTTACCCTCAAAGGCTGTCCAGTTGTCTATATAGCCCACGTTGTTTTCAGAGCACCACTTGGACAGCCAGCAGTTCAGCGACCATAACCTGCTGTAGGCTTGTCACCTCGCCGCATTTGGAATGGGCCAGAGCTCACTACTGCATCGGACATCGCCTTCGCCACGCTTACCACCTCTACAAAATTAGCCTTAGTAACCTCTGACTGACGAAGGCGTATATCATTAGCCCTTACATGAATAACTATCCTAGAGAATCTGCGGCTCTCGAGTTCACGAAGACTCGTTACAATGTCCGGCACCCTGGCTCTGGAGATACATGTAACTCTAGCTGCTGGTGTCCCTAAAGGGGTAGCTAGTTTCACGTGTCATAAAATAGAGTGACCTATGACCAGAGCTCTTTCAACAGGCTGCTCAGTGGGTGCATCACTGAGGAGGGTAAACCTGTTGGACACGTGAACAGTTAAAGAGTGGTGCTCTTGTAACCTTACGACTACGTTGCTGAACCCACTTGCCCTGCTGCGAGGGCTCTGCCGGGGTGGGGGCTCTAACTTCACCTTTGGCATCCAGATCTGCTAAGCTAGGAGCTGAGCTATCCTTCTTTCATGATCGGGTAATCACACACGTTTATGCCGTTTTTTGCTTTCGTTTTATGCGCGCTGTGCAGCTGCCTCCGTAAGCACAATAGGCAAAATAGTTCATCATCAGTATTATAAGGCTTATTAGGGCTGTGTGTCAGCGCGAACATAGAGAATAAAAAAGCCCTGTATAAGCAGAGAGTCCAATGTGCAGCATAAGAAGTTGGAACACAGTGAGCTGCATTATCAATGCACTTATTATGCGTATTAGGGCTGTGTGTCAGCGCGAACAAAACGAAACCAAAGAAAGGCACATTAGTATGTTATTACCCAATCACATATGTACAACAATAAAGTGCGCTGTGCTGTGTGGGCGCCTCTGTGATGACAAAAGCATGCTGGAGCGCGATTGCACTCACACTACAAACGTACCGTGCTGAAGTTCAGCAAACTGCGCTCCGGCCCACCTATTTTAACAGGGCCCGAGTGCGATTCGCGAGCACTCACTGATTGGGAGCACTCACACTAGCCAAACGAACCGAATTGCCTAGTGTGAGTACACCCTAAAACTACAATCTTCTCCGTCAGACTGGCTACAAGCCTACACCTATCACAAATAAAATTTAAACTAATGACGGAGGAAGAATAGCTAAACATGCCACACTTGACACAGAACGTGCAGCAGAAGCCATGTTAGTACAATTAATTAATTAAAGGTACTTGGCTTCGAGTGGTGTTGTGGGGTGCCGAGTGAAGATATGGTTCAGCTGCAGCCGATGGTCCAATGCAATGCTCGATTAAAGCGTTAATGGAAAGTTAAGTCTCAGGGAAAAATAGGTGGTGGTAAAAGGCTGTAAAAAAACTACTGCAAAAGAAGACTCTGGTAATTAGCTGATGGGGCATACCTGTAAAGTTACTAAATAACGTTTAGAGGCAAAAAATATAAGCCGGTACGAGAAGAAAATGATTAAGATGTTGTAAAAAAAAGTACTATATATACACGATTACATACGATACAGATGTGATCGGGAATTAAAATTGTTTAAAGGTAATAAACTGCTAACAGCTACAAAACAGCCTGAGTCCTGTGTGCAATCGGCACAAATGGGTCTGGGTTGCCAGATCCTCGCGTCAGTGGTCAGCGTGCTGTCAGCGTCTCTCAGCAGTGGTTTTCGTCTTGGAGCTCTGCCATGCAGGCCATTTTTGCCCAGTCTCTTTCTTATGGTGGATGAACGAACACTGACTTTAACTGAGGCAAGTGAGGTCTTTTGTGACCTCTTGAGTCATCGCTGCGCTCTTGGGAGTAATTTTGGTCAGTCAACCATAATGACTCTCACAGTGGTTCGCTGGAGTCCCAAAGATTTAGAAATAGCTTTATAACCCTTTTCAGACTGATAGATCTCACTTACTTTCTTCTCAATTGTTCCTGAAAATTTCTTTTGATCTCGACATGATGTGTAGCTTTTAAGGTGAACTTCACTTTGTCAGGCAGGTCCTATTTAAGTGATGTCCTGATTGGGAACAGGTGTGGCAATAATCAAGCCTGAGTGTGGCTAGAGACAGTGAACTCAGGTGTGATAAACCACAGTTATGTTTTAACAAGGGGACAATCATTTTTTCACACACAGCCATGTAGGTTTGGTTTTTTTCTCCCTTAACAATAAACACCTTAATTTAAAAACTGCATCTTGTGTTTAATTGTGTTCTATTTGACTAATATTTAAATTGGTCTGATGTTTTGAAACACTTAAGTGTGACAAACATGCCAAAAAATAGGAAATCTGGAAGGGGGCAAACACTTTTTCACAGCACTGTATACACACACACACACACACACACACACACACACACACACACTTCTTAATATTCTTTATGATCTTACTCCACCAGAGTGCTAATCCAGCTTGATGCTGACAAGGCTTTTGATCAAGTGGAGTGGGACTCGGTTTTAAACCTTGAAACAATTTGGATTTGCTTCAAAATTCAGAAAATTAAAAAAACTGATTAACAGCACTGCACTAGGCAGGGCTGTCCCTTATCACCACTCCTTTTCACCATTGTAGTTTCACCATTAGGTAACAGGTAGCTTTAAATAATCCAACATCCAAAAGAAAAAGATGGGGTTCAGTCCCAGGGTGGAGCGGCCTGGGTCCTTCCAGTGCCAGCATGGGTTTACTCCAGGTAATCCTGTTTCCTCCCACAATTCAAAAACACGCGTGTTAATTGATTACGCTAAAATGTCATTGACTTGAGTGTGTATATATATATGACTAGTCTTGAGGCAACTTTGTGTATAGATGTAACATTTTGTATGCCACTGATGCATATGGAAACCTTAAATAAACCAAATAAACCAACTGAAATTTTAAATGCCTGTCCCTTCAAAATATAAAGAGAAAAATTACAATGAAGAACAAAGCAAGATGTTCTCCCTGTTCTTATATGTACCACATGCTCAACAGATAGCAGCAACTACGATGTACACATGGCTCGGTCCATCAACTCAGTCTATGTAAATGTCATTAACTAACATATGGGGATAATAAACATGCTGAAACTGGTGGTAAAACAGTTACAGTACATTTGAGCACAGAGGACATAGACAAAATCCATTTATTTATGACTACATGAATTGAAAACTGTAATAAAAAAATAGGCCTTTGCAGACAAGCATATGTACACAGTTACAAAAAGTATGACAGACAATGCTGTGTTTTAGAGTAATTAGTGAAATGAATGTGGTTCACTATGACAATATTAGAGGTCTGGTCATTTTGTACAGTGGGGCAAAAAAGTATTTAGTCAGTCACTGATTGTGCAAGTTCTCCGACTTAGAAAGATGAGAGAGGTCTGTAATTTTCATCATAGCTACACTTCAACTATGAGAGATAAAATGAGAAAAAAAATATCCATGAAATCATATTGTAGGATTTTTAAAGAATTTAATTGTAAATTATGGTGGAAAATAAGTATTTGGTCAGTAAATTTGGTTCAACTCAATACTTTGTAACATAACCTTTGTTGGCAATGACAGAGGTCAAGCATTTCCTGTAAGCCTCCACCAGCTTGCCACAAACTTTAGCTGGTATTTTGGCCCATTCCTCCATGCAGATCTCCTCTAGAGCAGTGATGTTTTGGGGCAACACAGACTTTCAACTTCCTCCACAAATGTTCTATGGGGCTGAGGTCTGGAGACTGGCAAGGCCACTCCAGGACCTTGAAATGCTTTTTCCGGAGCCACTCCATTGCCCGAGCGGTGTGTTTGGGACCATTGTCATACTGGAAGACCCAGCCATGTTCCATCTTCAATGCTCTCACTGATGGAAGGAGGTTTTGGTTTAAAATCTCACGATACATGGCCCTGTTCATTCTTCCCTTAACATGGTTCAGTCGTCCTGTCCCCTCTGCAGAAAAACAGCCCCAAAGCATGAATGTTTCCACTCCCATGCTTCACAGTAGGTATGGCGCAACTCGACACTCTTCTTCCTCCAAACATGTCGAGTTGAGTTTTTACCAAAAAGTTGTATGTTGGTTTCATCTGACCACATGATATTCTCCCAATCTTCTTCTGGATCATCCATATGCTCTCTGGAAAACTTCAGACGGGCGGACATGCCTGGCACTGCAGGATCAGAGTCCCTCTCATCATAGTCTGTTACTGATGTAGTTCGTTACTTTGGTCCCAGCTCTCTGCAGGTCACTCATCAGGTCCCTCCGTGTATTCTGGGATTTTTGCTCACCGTTCTCTTGTATGTCTTACAATTGTACATACAGTTGATTTATTCACACCAACCTGCATGCCTACTGTAGATTCACTCTTCCCAGCCTGGTGCAGGTCTACAATTTTCTTCTTGGTGTCCTTCGACAGCTCTTTGGTCTTGGCCATGGTTGAGTTTGAAGTCTGACTGTTTGAGGCTGTGGACAGGTTTCCATTATACAGATAACGAGGTCAAACAGGTGCCATTAATAGAAGTATCGAGTGGAGGACAGAAGAGCTTCTTAAAGAAGTTGTTACAGGTCTGTGAGAGCCAGAAATCTTGCTTGTTTGTGGGTGACCAAATACTTATTTTCCAAAATGATTTACAATAAAATTCTTTAAAAATCCTACAATGTGATTTCCTGGATTTTTTCCCCCTCATTTTGTCTCTCATAGTTGAAGTGTGCCTATGATGAAAATTATAGACCTCTCTCATCTTTCTAAGTCGGAGAACTTGCACAATCAGTGGCTGACTACATACTTTTTTGCCCCGCTGTATAAATACATCATAATACTTTCAAACATTTGTGTGATACACAACGTGTATCAAAAACAATTAGTTTTACCAAGGTTTGCTAGCAAAGTGCCATAAACAGTACAAAATTAAAAAAGTTAAAAATAAATACAGTACAAAAACAAATCATTTATTTTGCTGTTTCAAGTGATAATAGACTTGATCAGCTGTACAGATAAATTCCCTCATATTCCCAAACACTTTACTGTGTGGTAACAAACTGGGATTGTGTGGCCCAGCTCCAGAAATGCTTGTGCTTACATTTGAGGACAGAATTCTGGAAAAACAGACTAGTGATCTAGAAAGAAAAGCAAGCTAATATAATAAAATTTAACTATTTGCATAATTAATACTTCTCTATTTATATGTACTCGAACAGGACTACAACAAAATATACGCTTCCAATATTTAGCATTTATTCAAATTCAGTTGAAACACTTTTGTACACAAAGGAAACAAAGAAATGTGGATAATAGACATGGTGTGTAAATGCAGGAAAAAGAAAAATATATACACATTGAATGAGAGAAAGTCGTAGGCCTTGTAAAGACTTGAATTGTAAAAAAAAAAAAAAAAAACAGCACTACCACAACAAAAAAGCTTTGTAATACAAAATATAAAAAAGCCTTATTCAATATTTACACAGGAAAACACTTCTTGTCTTCTATGTCCCTGGGAAAACAAAGTATCTGTGCCTGCTTATCTTTTCACATGTTGCTTACTGTGACAACAGTCAATTCCCCCCCCTGTTTTTCCTAGGTGTTTTAGTCTTTAGCACCAGTTATAGCTATCTACCAAAATCACAACAACAAGCAGTCTGTAAATTTTAAGTACGTCAAAAGGTAGGATATGAGGTGGGGTGCGGGGTTAAACACTAGTCCTTGTCAATGTTTGGTCATGAATTTGGATTAGCCATAAAACTCTGAAAACACATGATGTGGTTCACACCTCCAAAAATAATTTCCTTCAGCTCTGCGTTGTTGCCAGATCTGCAAACGTGCTTTCTGTCAGAGATTCCACCTTTATTATCTTGATGTCCTGCAGGGTCATAGCTGGATTAGACTGAGAATTTGTGGGGGCAGGCATGGTGAGCTGCAGCACCTGGCCATCTGTGAGGGGTGAAAGGCTGTGGAGCGTTATGGGTGTGCATACTTTAGCTGGTGTGGTGGGGAGTGTGATGAGCTGCAGTGTGATGTGCTCAACATTTTGCCCTTGTGCCGGTACAACTGTTGGCACAGTCTGCAACAGCACCTTTCCTGCACTGTTGCATCCAGCAACAGTGCCACCTGCCGTTAGTACCCGAGACGATTCTCTGGGCGTGTTAACAGTCACGGTGGAAACTTTCTGACACTGGGGTGTCATGACAACCGGCACCTGCATTGCCAACCTCAGAGTCCTGAGAGAGTGATGATGAACAAAGTGAGGGAGAGGCACAGAAACACAAGACAATGCTAGGTAGCGAGTGATGGAGTATAATTTAAGCAGGGTTATAAAGAGAAACAGAGGAAAAAGTGCTTTTTCTGTAAAAAAAAATTATGTCGTCAAAATGCAGAACTATGCTACTTCAGAATTATTGAAATGCATTTTTTATGTTTAACTGAAGAAGGAATAAATACGTTTAACATCAGAAATGTTGTCTCAGGAGGTACCTGGGGTTTGTTGTTTTAGAGACAGGAGGTTGTTGCAAGGAAACAAGGCTTTCAGATCCTGAGGCAATGACCTGCAATGAGGAGGACATAGAGACTCTCTCCTTTCTCCTTTGTGGAGTAAAGCAGTTGGTCTCTGTGAGGGTCTGAGTCTTTTCGTTACGCACACTATCCTCCATCTCATCGTCAATGAAAACAATGTCTTTGGGCATCTCCTTAAACTGGTACACCAGCCTCTGTCCTTCCACCTTGGAAAGAATACCTCTCTGATAGTAATACCTACACACACACACACACACACACACACACCCCTTTTCCAGCTCATTTGCTTGTTTAGAATGTGAATGACTTTGGCAACCTGTCAGTTAAATGTAGGTTTTAAAAGAGTTAAGAAAAAAAATAAGTAAACACAGTGCACTTGCCTGAGAGCCCTTCCCATAGTTTCATAATTCATGTCTGGTTTGTTCTTATGCTTGCCCCACAGTTTGGAGACAGCCTTTGAATCCACCAACTTAAATATGCCCTTCTCTCTCTCTGTCCATTTGATGTACTTGGGGCAGGTTTCCTTATCTTGAAGGAGATCAAGCAGAAATTCCCACAGGTATGTTGTGGTGCCTGCAACAGAAATCAAGTCACATTTATTTATATAGTGCTTTTTACAATGGAGCATTGTCTCAAAGCAACTTTACAATTTTAGATTATCTCCTAATATCTACGTCCAATCCCAAATTGAGCAAGCCTAGGGCGAGAGTGGCAAGGAAAAACTCCCTAAGTGTTAAGAGGAAGAAACCTTGGGAGGACCAAGACTCAGAAACGGACCCAACATCCTTGGGTGGCGTAGATAATAAATTTACACACGTGGACAAAATTGTTGGTACCCCTCAGTTAATGAAAAAAAACCACACAATGGTAACAGAAATAACTTTAAGCTGACAAAAGTAACAATAAATACAAAGTCTATGAAAATGAACAAATGAAAATCAGACATTGCTTTTCAACCATGCTTCAACAGAATTATTAAAAAAAATAAAATAAACTCATGAAACAGGCCTGGACAGAAATGATGGTACCCCTGAAAAATGTGACCAAAGGGACATGTTCAATCAAGATGTGTTCAGTAATTAGCATCACAGGTGTCTACAATCTTGTAATCAGTCAGTGAGATCACATATAGGGCTTCCGGTAGTCACTGTGCTGTTTGGTGACAAGGTTTGTACCACACTCAACATGGACCAGAGGAAGCAATGGAAAGAGTTGCCTAAGGACATTAGAAGAAAATTATAGACAAGCATGTTAAAGGTAAAGGATACAAGACCATCTCCAAGCAGCTTGATGTTCCTGTGACTACAGTTGCATATATTATTCAGAAATTTAAGACCCATGGGACTGTAGCCAACCTCCCTGGACATGGACGCAGGAGGAAAACTGATGACGAATCAAAGAGACGGATAATACAAATGGTAACAGAAGAGCCAAGAAATCTTCTAAAGAGATTAAAGGTGAACTTCAAGCTCAAGGAACAGTGTCAGTGTCACGGATCGCCAGAGACTGGAACTGGTTGCGCCCCTCCTCGCTGATAGAGGGCGATCCGGACATGAACATTAGCGGTGCTCCGCCAGATCATGGGGCGCCCGAAGAAGGAGCTAGGACCCGGAATAGGATGACTATCAGGTGTACAGGACTCTATTTAGGCAGGGTCCTAGCTCTCCTTCAGGGCAGGCCAAAGCTAACACGCTTTGGGGTGTATGCGCGCCCTTCACGGATTCAGGACGGGACTTTGAGCTTCACGGTCACTGTAAGCAGTGTTTTGGTTAACATGGTAAGGTCCGCTCGTGTGTAAACGTGATGAAGTCCGCTCATGTGTGTAATCGTGGTGAAGTCCGCTCATGTGTGTAAACGCGGTGAAGCCCGCTTATTTGTTTAACCGCGGTAAAGCCCGCTTATTTGTTTGAACGTGGTAAAGCCCGCTTATTCGTTTGAACGCAATAAAGCCCGCTTATTTGTTTCAACGCGGTAAAACCCGCTTATGTCTGAACGCAGTAAAGCCCGCTTATGTGTTTAGACGCGGTATAGCCCGCTTATTTGTTTAAACGCGGTAAAGCCCGCTTGTATGTGTATATGCGGTAGAGGCCGGCTTGTATGTGTATATGTGGTAGAGGCCCTCATATGTGTGTATATACGGTAGTACCAGCTAGTGTTTTCGTTTGTTTGTTCGGTTAAGCCCTTTTTTTTAGTACTTTTGTGTTTAAGGTTCTTTGCTATGCCTGGTCCTTGAGTTTTGATTAAAAATCATGGTGATACTTATAGAACCTGCTCCCGCCTCCCCTTTACCCGTTGAGTCCTGGCGTTACAGATTGGCCCGCCTAACAACGGAGTCGGCAGGTGATCCCGTGACCTCGATTTGGTCAGTTTCTTTAGTAGGGGTTCCCGTACCAGATGAATTTGACGGTGACCCTCTTAAATACGGGGACTTCTTGGACCAGTGTTCCCGCTATCTGTGCTCAAGGTGTTTTTTTTTCCCCCAGAGTACGAGTGAGTGTTTTTTGTTTACTGGCGTTTGACGGGACCAGCTTTGCTATGGGCGTTGAGTAACCGGTCCCAGCTGGAATTTGAGACTTGCTTCCAACTTTTTGTGAGGCTTTGGGAGAAGTTTAGTCTCGCTTCTCAGGTTAAGCCTGTTAACTTGAAGGCATCTCTAACCGGTTTTCGTACCATGCCCGGTAGACCACTCATGCGCCAGTTGTGAGACGTTCCGCTTGTTAATTGCAGGAGAGGATTGGCCAGGTACAGGCAAGCGTCCGGCAGCCAGGTTTTGAGGCTTGTTAGCCCTGTACCTGAATGCGCCGTGCTCATAAACTCCATTGAGAAGCAAGTAGCGTTCCGCGGCTCTTTTCCCGAGCAATTAAAGCCCAACAGCCCAGGATTTGGGCCTGCAAGCCCTGTAGAGGAGCCGAAAATGTCTTGTAGTGCCGTTTCTGAACTCACTCGTTCGGTTCTGAGACCCATAGCTTCCCATTGTCCCATTTTCGAGCAAGCTAGATCAGCTGTGGAGCCGATAGCTCCGTGTTGTCAAGTTTTGAAACGAGCTAGTTCAGTGATTGAGCCAATAGCTTTCTGTGATCCTGTTACTGATCAAGTTAGCTCTGTTGATGAGCCATTTCTGCCCTGTAGCTCAGTAGTAGAGCCTATAGCTCAGGTCAAGTCAAGTCAGATTTATTTATATAGCGCTTTTTACAATGGAGCATTGTCTCAAGGCAACTTTACAAGTTTAGATTATCTCCTAATAACTACGTCCAATCCCAAATTGAGCAAGCCTAGGCAAGTGGCAAGGAAAAACTCCCTAGTTCTAGGAAGAAACCTTAGGAGGACCAAGACTCAAAAAGGGACCCAACCTCCTTGGGCGACGTAGATTATAAATCTAAGAGCGAAACTAAAGTCATGGAGTAAAAGTTCGAATAAAATGTGAAGTATGCACATTGATATTAAGTGGCCCGGGTATGATGGGGCTGGAGCTGATGACGGAGATGAACATCATGTGTGGGGCTGGAACTGCCGGAACACAGCTCGGAGAGAAAACAGAAAATGTAATTAGTTATTGATCAAGAGCACAGTGTCTATTAACAATCACTGATGCCATGTCAATCACTGATGCCAAGTGTAGCATGAGACCCCGGCAGCATTAGCTATAGCAGCATAGCTAGAAAAAGGAGAACTGGTAGGTAACACAGCCAAGAGGGATCACATGAGACATTGGCAAACCCACGGGAGGTAGAAGACAGCAACCCAACGTCTCTGATCACCATAAGACTCTTTGACTATGAACCCCCAGCTCTGCCCATATTCTAAGGCAAGTATGCATAAGTCAATATCACGAGGACCGAAGCCCAGTTCAGCCAGACCGCCCACTCGACACTCCCGGCTAACGGACAAGGCAGGCAGGCCAGACATGACTCCAGACTCCATCCCCAGTGACCCAAGCCATGCATCCTGGTCTAAATCTAGTCAAAAGCCTGTGTAAATAGGTATGTCTTCAGCCTAGACTTAAAACATTGGAGAGTGTCTGAATCTCGAACGAAAATGGGAAGTTTAATCCATAGTTGGGGGGCCATGTATGAGAAAACCTTCGGCCCTGCTGTGACTTTTTTAATTCTAGGAACTAAAAGAGGCAGAAGGATTTTATTTATTAGAGATAGCTCAAATACTAAAAGATAGTGATCTGAAATCGAATCACTTTGCGGGAAAACATCAAGGTTATCTATATTGATACCAAATGTTAATATTAGATCTAAAGTATGATTACAGCGGTGGGTTGGTCCCATCACATTCTGAGTGATACCCATGGATTCTAGCTCATTGTCAAAGCGAATATTGAAATCACCTACAATTAAAGCCTTATCTGTTGACAGTAGTAAGCAAGAAAGAAAGTAAGCAAATTCCTGAAGAAATGCTGAATAGGGACCAGGAGGGCGGTAAATAGTGATAAGCTGAAAAGAGTGTGGTTTTGACTTCCATAACGATGGATCAGTCACATTAAGAATCAGTAATTCAAAAGAATTAGCCTTGTAATGGGATTTAGCTGTAACACCTAACTCTTTGTCAAAAATTGTAGCTATGCCTCCCCCCCGACCATTAGGACGAGGGCAACTAGCATGACTGTATCCAGGAGGTGAGGCTTCATTTAAGGCTAAATATTCATCAGGTCTAATCCAAGTTTCAGTGAGACAGAGAGCGTGTAAGTGTTTATCAGTGATCATTTCATTTACAATCACTGCTTTGTTTGTAAGTGATCTAATGTTAAGTAATCCTAGCTTTAGTCTAATGTTGTTATTTCTTTGGCAGCTATCTGTGTTTATACTAATGAGGTTATTAAAACAGACTTTTTGAGAGCGTTTACGTTTAGGGCAGATGTGGCTAACAGACACAGTTTCAATAATGTGAGTTCTGGGTGACGGTGCATGGCTACCAACAAACAGTTGGTTAAGCCGGTCTGTCTGCTGCCTGACCCCTGCTCTGGATAGTCAGCCCCTAACCAATCGGGCCATAAGACTATGGGCAATGTTGCAGGAGATGAGAGCAGCACCCTCCTGAGTGGGATGGACACCGTCCCATCCTAAAAGGCCAGGCTTACCCTCAAAGGCTGTCCAGTTGTCTATATAGCCCACATTGTTTTCATAGCACCACTTGGACAGCCAACAGTTCAGCGACCATAACCTGCTGTAGGCTTTGTCACTTCGCCGCATTGGGATGGGGCCAGAGCACACTACAGCATCGGACATCGCCTTCGCAAATCTAACCACCTCTACAAAATTAGCCTTAGTAACCTCTAACTGACGAAGGCGTATATCATTAGCCCCTACATGAATAACTATCCTAGAGAATCTGCGGCTCTCGAGTTCACTAAGACTCGTTACAATGTCCGGCACCCTGGCTCCGGGGATACAGAGAACTCTAGCTGCTGGTGTCCCTAAAGGGGTAGCAAGTTTCACGTGTCATAAAATAGAGTCACCTATGACCAGAGCTCTTTCAACAGGCTGCTCAGTGGGTGTTTCACTGAGGAGGGCAAACCTGTTGGACATGTGAACAGGTAAAGAGTGGTGCTCTTGTGGACTAGCCTTACGACTACATCGCCGAACCGTCACCCACTTGCCCTGCTGCGAGGACTCTCCCGGGGCTCTAACTTCACCTGTGGCATCCAGATCTGCTAAGCTAGGAGCTGAGCTAGCTAGCTGAGCTAGCCTTTTCTAATGTCTGAATGCGCGTCTCTAAAACTACAATCTTCTCCGTCAGACTGGCTACAAGCCTACACCTATCACAAGTAAAATTTACACTAATGACGGAGGAAGAATAGCTAAACATGCGACACTCGCCACAGGGAACAAGCACAGCAGAAGCCATGTTAGTACAATTAATTAAAGGTACTTAGCTTCGGGTGGTGTTGTGGGGTGCCGAGTGAAGATCTGGTTCAGCTGCAGCCGATGGTCCAATGCAATGCTCGATTAAAGCGTTAATACAAGTTAATACAAAACGTCACAAAAAACTAGTCTCAGAAAGAAGGTGGGAAAAAGAACTGTTAAAAAAAGTTATAAAAACACACACTACTGCGAAAGACGACGCAATAGCTAATGGCTACAAAACACAAGCCGGTATACCTGTAAAGTTACTAAATAACGATTAGCGGCAAAAAAAATATAATCCGCCGATACGAGAATAAAATAATTAAGATGTTGTAAAAAACCTTACTATATATACGATTATATATGATACAGATGCGATCGGGAATTAAAATAGTTCAAAGGTAATAAGCTGCTAACAGCTACGAAACGGCGTGCGTCCTGTGTGCAACCGCGGAGAATCAGTCTGGGTTGCCAGATCCTCGCAATCTCCGCGTCAGTTCTCTCAGCGTTCTCTCACACCTTCATATGTATGTTACTGAATTCGGGAATTGCCATGTATCTTCATATCTACTTGATCAATGTTTTAGTATAATGATCTTTTGTTTTGATACTTAGTGATCCCGTTTGGAGTATAATTAGAAATAATAGCAGCTTCTGCCTATGTGTACCGATCGGGCAGACTGCGTGGGGAGCTAGCTTCAAGTCTTGTGTCTTTGTGTTCTTTAAGTCTTCCTTTGTCTTTTATAATTGTAGTTTTTCCTTTTTATAGCGCTTTTGATTATTCATTTCACTCAAGTTTTTCGGCTTTAATTTTAAGTTTCCTGGGTACAGCAGTCTTAAGTAGTTCAGTATCGCTGAACAGTTGCATATATTATTCAGAAATTTAAGACCCATGGGACTGTAAGCCAACCTCCTGGAACATGGACGCAGGAGGAAAAACTGATGACGAATCAAAGAGACGGATAATACAAATGGTAACAGAAGAGCCAAGAAATCTTCTAAAGAGATTAAAGGTGAACTTCAAGCTCAAGGAAACAGTGTCAGTGTCACGGATCGCCAGAGACTGGAACTGGTTGCGCCCCTCCTCGCTGATAGAGGGCGATCCGGACATGAACATTAGCGGTGCTCCGCCAGATCATGGGGCGCCCGAAGAAGGAGCTAGGACCCGGAATAGGATGACTATCAGGTGTTAACAGGACTCTATTTAGGCAGGGTCCTAGCTCTCCTTTCAGGGCAGGCCAAAGCTAACACCGCTTTGGGGTGTATGCGCGCCCTTCACGGATTCAGGACGGGACTTTGAGCTTCGCGGTCACTGTAAGCAGTGTTTTGGTTTAACATGGTAAGGTCCGCTCGTGTGTAAAAACGTGATGAGTCCGCTCATGTGTGTAAACGCGGTGAAGCCCGCTTATTTGTTAACCGCGGTAAAGCCCGCTTATATTTTGTTTGAACGCAGTAAAGCCCGTTATTTGTTTGAATGCAGTAAGTCCCGCTTATTTGTTTGAACGCAGTTAAGCCCCGCTTATTTGTTTGAAACGCAGTAAAAGCCCGCTTATTTGTTTGAACGCAGTAAAGCCCGCTTATTTGTTTTGAACGCAAGTAAAACCCGCCTTATTTGTTGAACGCAGTAAAGCACCGCTTGATTTGTTTGAAGCAGAGCAGTTAAAGCCGCTCATCCGGCACCCCCCCCAGAGGCACCACGAGGCCCCGCCCGCCAAACAAAAGCGCACGGGACCCCCGAGCGCGCCCAGCCCGCCCAAGCACAGCTACCAGGGGCCCGCTTAATTGTTTGAACGCAGTAAGTAAGCCCCGCTTATTTGTTTTTGAACGCAGTAAAGCCCGCTTATTGTTTGAACGCAGTAGTAAGCCCGCTTATTTGTTTGAAACGCAGTAATTTAAAGCCCGCTTATTTGTTTGAAACGCAGTAAAGCCCCGGCTTATTTGTTTGAACGCAGTAAAGCCCGCTTATTTGTTTGAACGCAGTAAAGCCCGCTTATTTGTTTGAACGCAGTAAAGCCCGCTTGTATGTGTATATGCGGTAGAGGCCGGCTTGTATGTGTATATGTGGTAGAGGTCAGCTTGTATGTGTATATGCGGTAGAGGCCGGCTTGTATGTGTATATGTGGTAGAGGTCAGCTTGTATGTGTATATGTGGTAGAGGCCCTCATATGTGTGTATGTACGGTAGTACCAGCTAGTGTTTTCGTTTGTTCGTTCGGTTAAGCCCTTTCTTTAGTACTTTTGTGTTTAAGGTTCTTTGCTATGCCTGGTCCTTGAGTTTTGATTAAAAATCATGATGATCCTTATAGAACCTGCTCCCGCCTCCTCTTTACCCGTTGAGTCCTGGCGTTACAGTCAGATCGCACCATCCGTCGATGTTTGAGCCAAAGTGGACTTAATGGGAGGCGACCAAGGAGGACACCATTATTGAAAACAAAACATAAAAAAGCCAGACTGGAATTTGCCAAACTACATGTTGACAAGCCAAAAAGCTTCTGGGAGAATGTCCTATGGACAGATGAGACAAAAAATGGAACTTTTTGGCAAGGCTCATCAGCTCCATGTTCACGGACGGAAAAATGAAGCATATCAAGAAAAGAACACTGTCCTTATTGTGAAACATGGAGGAGGCTCTGTTATGTTCTGGGGCTGCTTTGCTGCATCTGGCACAGGGTGTCTTGAATCTGTGCAGGGTACAATGAAGTCTCAAGACTATCAAGGAATTCTAGAGATAAATGTGCTGCGCAGTGTCAGAAAGCTTGGTCTCAGTCGCAGGTCATGGGTCTTGCAACAGGATAATGCACACATCTAAAAACACCCAAGAATGGCTAAGAGGAAAACACTGGAATATTCTGAAGTGGCCTTCTATGAGCCCTGACCTAAATCCTATTGAGCATCTTTGGAAGGAGCTGAAACATGCCGTCTGGAAAAGGCACCCTTCAAACCTGAGACAACTGGAGCAGTTTGCTCATGTGGGCCAAAATACCTGCTGAGAGGTACAGAAGTCTCATTGACAGATACAGGAATCGTTTGATTGCAGTGATTGCCTAAAAAGGTTGTGCAACAAAATATTAAGTTAAGGGTACCATCATGTCTGTCTAGGCCCGTTTCATGAGTTTATTTTTTTTAATAAGTCTGTTGAAGCACGGTTGAAAAGTAATGTCTGACTTTCATTTGTTCATTTTCATAGACTTTGTATTTATTATTACTTTTGTCAGATTATTTCAGTTATTTCTGTTACCATTGTGGGTTTTTCTTTCATTAACTGAGGTGTACCAACAATTTTGTCCATGTGTGTAAGAGTGAAACTAATTTAGCTAAACTAATGAGTCTTGGAGTCATAGTTCAAATAAAATGTAAGTAGTCCGGTACACAGAGTCACTCTAGGATCTTGATTCTAAGCTGGAAAGTCGTTGGCGGAAATTACTTGGATTGAATGTTGTAGCAGTTGTAAGTTGCTCTGGACAAGGGTGATTGCTTAATGCTGTAAATGTATTAAAAGCTCCCATGTGTGAAGAAGCCTTATTAGCCAGACTAAACAAGTCAGTCAGTCAACAGGGTTTAGTTTAAAGGAATTATCGGTTGAGTATGTGGGCTGAAGTGTGGGTGGTGGGGGGTGTTAAATGAGTTGGAAGAGTGACAGCTCCAAAAGCAGCTTACAACAACAGCATCTTTTCATGTCATTAGTGTCATCAACCAACACCAGTGGTTCTAAACTCTACACCACCTCCATCACAGCCCACTCTTTTTCCAATACTGAATACGTCGACCTCTATATCAGGCAACAATTTGTGAAATTTAGTACTCTTAAGTTATACCAGTGTTTCTCAATCCTGGTCATGGTTCCCCATCGCTCTGCACAATTTAGTGCTTCTCCTGTTTAAACACACCCACTTTAACTCAATAACGGGCTTGTAATGAGCGAAGTAGTTGGATCAGGTGTGTTGTGAGCAGGAAAACACTAAAACATGCAGAGCGATGGGGCACCAGGACTAGGATTGAGAAACACTGGCTTGTACAGTGGTGTTTGAAAGTTTGTTATATCTTTTGTTAACTATATAACTACTTGCATAGTTAAATCCATGTGGTGACCTTTTTATTGGCCGGACAACGCATGTTAACTTTTACATTCAAAACATGAGTGAGTTATCTCAGTAGAAAATTTTGCTTTTCAATGCGTTTGCCAGTTGCAGATTTTTATCTGTATTTTTGTCTTGTGTGCCTGGCAGGGCTGTTCCTGTTTCACTGTTTCCAAGTTTATCACAATATCCATGGTATAGAAAAATCCATATAATGGAACAGCATCATACCAGTATTTTCTGCAATACTGGTATCAGCCCTTTGGCATAGGGCATAGCTAATGGACAGGTGGGAGTGTGAAAGGTATACAGCAGAAGATGAATTGGAGGGAACTGCAAGTACTTGAATGAGGGGGTTCAGACTACTGTTCAGGTGGGGAAGTGGGCAGCTGGCTTTGAATGGGTGGACTACCATGGCAGGTCAGTCACTGCATGGGTAGCCACTCAAAGGACAAATAAGTGGACAGGAGAGTGAACTGGTTGTACAAGCAGCTATATGGCCAAGTGAATTGTCAGTCAGGTAATTGACAAAGCCTGGCCCACGCCGTTACAGTTTGCTATACACATCCTTAAGCTCACATACAGACAAAAGGACAGACACTTACCCCTACTTTCTTTCGATTTACGCTTATAAATGAGATCCAATGAGCCATCGCAATATCCTCGTGGCAGTTTGGATTTCCGTCCTTACCAAAAACAACAAAAGCAAACATTACCTACACTGCTACTATGCTCCGTATGCTCCGTTAGATCATCGGTATGCTACAATAGTAAAAATATATTGTACCTCTTTTCTTTTTCTGCAGGTCTGCCTGCTGCAGAGCACAGTTTGAGTCTTCGGTGGTGGTCCCCATTTCCTCTGTGCACACCTCCACCTCCATTTCAGACAAGAATTCTGCTACAGATGTGGAAATACGGACAATTAGGACATCATTAACCAGTAATCTACAGTGGTGTGAAAAAGTGTTTGTTCCCTTCATTTTTTTGCATGTTTGTCACACTTAAGCGTTTCGGAACATCAAACCAATTTAAATATTAGTCAACATAAGTAAACACAAAATGCAGTTTTTAAATGAAGGTGTTTATTATTAATGGAGGAAAATAATACAAACCTACATGGCCCTGTGTGAAAAAGTGATTGCCCCTAAACCTAATAACTGGTTGGGCCACCCTTATCAGCAACAACTGCAACCAAGTGTTTGCCATAACTTTCAATGAGTCTTTTACAGCGTTGTGGAGTTATTTTGGCCACTCATCTTTGCGGAATTGTTGTAGGTCAGCCACATTGGAGGGTTTTCGAGCATGAAGAGCCTTTTTTGTTAGGATCCGTGCCCTGCCCCGTGTGTTTTGTGACTTTTATTTTGAAGCCTTTGGATCCAAGATGGCGGCGCTCACCTAAGACTCGTTTTGGCTGTGATTATGGCTCTATTTAAGTTGAACATTTCTGAGCATTAGCTGAGTTTTTTCGGCTGTTTGGGATGCACATTTGTTCGCGGTCTCGCCCGCTGGTTTTCTCGGTGATCATTGCCGTTTCGTCCGTTGGATGATCACCTTTCCTCCACGGTTTCGCCCGTTGGACTATTACCTTTTGGTGGTTCCGCCTGTCTGTACTCTCCCGGTCGCGGTCCTCCCCTGATACGGCTGTGCGGCTGCGACCGCAGTTTGTGAGTGTTTTCATTTCTGTTTTTCTGTGTTTGGATGCTTGGTAACTGGCTGTTAGCTTAGCCTAGCATGCTATTGCTACCACTACCACTATAGTTATTGCTATCGCTATCGCAATTGTTACTGTTGCTGTTGCTACCGCTACTGCTAGTGCTACTGCTATTATTATCGCTACCGTTATTGCTACCATCATAGTTATTGCCATTGCTAATCGCTGATGATATTGCCATTGCTATTGCTACTGCTGCTATTATTGCTACTGCTAACGCGAGTGCCATCTTTGTAGTTAACTTTCCACAGTCTCGTTGGCTCGTTACCTAGATACGCATTGTGTTTATTTATTTATTCGCCGTTTTGTCGGCACCTTATTTACGGCTCTCGCGCCACTTATTTAATTTCTGTCACCTTTTCGGCTTACCCGTACGGTAATAGCTTTAGCCATTTAGCAGGCCATCAGCCAGCACATAGTGTTCAGTAGCCTCCATCAGCCAGCTACAGCTTTCAGTAGCCTCCATCAGCCAGCTACAGCTTTCAGTAGCCTCCATCAGCCAGCTACAGCTTTCAGTAGCCTCCATCAGCCAGCTACAGCTTTCAGTAGCCTCCATCAGCCAGCTACAGC